>PVIU01003897.1:0-136319 GCA_004026605.1 Ondatra zibethicus | reverse complement strand
AATAGGAGCATGTTTAGACCAACACACATGGAGAGAATTACAAAGCAGAAACTAGCCGTGGCCAGTCATGTCTATTTTAATACGGTCCATGTCTGGAATTGAAAGTCTGGATGGGAAGGGACTTGGCTCAGTTCTCTTTACCAGACACTTTCAGTGCCTCTTGCTGTCCTTTGTCTATAGACCTTTCAGGCGGGGAAGAGAGAGAGAGAGAAAGTGGGGTCTCTACAGCAGCGGCTGCAGCTGAGGATCTCACAGTTGTGACAGGGTGTGAAGAGCGAGAAATGGTGAGTAGCTACAGGATGTCTGAGACATGAGTTCCTTGCTGAGACCTGCACACAAGCCCCCAGATGCAGGCAATCACAGCTCACATTTGATTCCCAAACACATGCCCTTACTGAGGCCTATCAGTCACGATCTCAGACTCCAGTCACATCTTCCAGGGAAGCAAGATGGCACAAAACAAGGGGAGCCACAGCACAGATCTCAGGTCTGTGTCTATGCATTGGTGACGCCTCCATCTCTCTGTGCATCGAGAAGCTTCGTGGACATATTTGTTTACTCCATATGCTGATACGCAGTTTACATAATATTGAATCTGGAAAGGACAGTACATCCTCCGACAGGAGTTTTCCCAGCTGGAAAAAAAGAAAGAAAGAAAAGAAAGAAACCAGCTTTACATTTTGGAATAAAAAATAAAGGCGCCAACACCATGTGCCAGGCTTTTGCGGGGTTGTGAAGGCCGTGTTTGCGGTCAGGGCATGCTCCCAGATCCAAAGCATTGCTGGACGAATTTCTCGTAAACACAGTTGGCAGCTCCAGGGACAGCTCTTTTGGTAAAAAGGAAATGCTGGAATGAAGTGTGGGCCTCCAGCCAAGACAGAGTTCTTTCTATAAAACAGCAAACATGTACATGTCAGGATACAAGGAGCCAAACCTTTCCAGGAACCGTGGCGTCATTCTCCCAGGTGTTCTGGGAGGATGAGGGCACAGAAAGGAACTGTGCTTTGACCCAAGAAGCCTACTAGGGACCTGAGGCAGTGTCTTAGTCCCTGTGTCTCCAGCCAGGCTTTTCAACCATCTGCTGTGCCCAGCTTGCTTCATCTCAGACTGATGGAACACCTAGCTCAAACACAAGGTACAAGAAAACCCCAGCCCAAATGTGTCCAGCAAGCACACAAAAGCAAAAAGCCAGCTCGGTGGAAGGAAGTCCAGCAGGAACGTTCCTTCTATGCTTCTGATAGTCCTTTACCTGGATACCCTGGGAAGCTGTGCAGGCCCCCGCATCTCTGGATGTGGTACTGTCTCCTGGACCTTTCCTACAAAGACTGTGGTCCTCCGAGCAGCATCCGCTAGGAATGGGTTAGCAGCACAAAGTCTCAAGCCCCACCCAGATCTGCTCAAGATCTGCTTATTTAGCAGCTGCCCAGATGACTGACTTTTACACTCAAGTTTAGGAGGCACTGTCCCCAGGGACTCCCTCCTTGGAGCACCATCGTGATTGGATGAAGCAATAGACCCCTTCCAAGATCCTCAGGCGAAGGGAAAACAATAAGCAGAACAGTAAGATGTACTAAAGCCCCAGCTTTACGCAGCTCCTTCCATTTACCGGCTCTGAGTTTGGAAGAAAGGCACTTAGGGCTGCAGACGACAAAGCCCTGTGACTCTCGTTATCCCAAATACCTCAGCCTGTATCCCGAGGAAGAGCTGGGCACGCTCTTGCCAAACCCTAAAAGCATCTCGGAAGGGAAAAAATTAGACAGTAAAAATCCAAGCTAATGTCAGGCTGTGCCTCAAAGTTGAAAGAAGAATGAGAACTCAGCCTTGGGGTGCTGCCTTCTGTATTGCAACCTTTAGCCACAGTTTAACTTCATCCACTTTAAGGACAAAGGATCTGAGTCTTGAGCAATTACAGTTAAATCCGAAATGGCAGTTGGCTGTGCTCCTCGGGTGCGGCACGTCCGAGCACCGGCCTAGTGTTAGACTCCACCCTGTCTCATCACTGGACTCTCTCAGTCATGGCTCTCATCTGTTCACTGTAATCTGGAGAATTTATGAGCTCAGTGTTGGGCAGATCACCAAGATCTACAAATGACTCAATGATAAACTTCCATCAGAAGCAAAGGATGCCTGCAAGGTTTGCAAACCCCCAAAGGCTTCCTTAGAGCATGATCTAATGAAAACACCACCGTGGTTAAGCACAGCTGGTACCATTCCCTACTGGGATTGTTTTGTTTTGTTTTGTTTTCTCTTGGTGCTTTTTTTTTCCTTTTCTTTTCAGTATTCAGGGGTCAAACCTGGGGATCTTATACATGATATGCAAGTGCTGTACCACTGAACTACAATCCCAACTCTCTCTCTCTCTCCTCTCTCAAGTTTGGACTCTATACCTTCATTATGCCTCCATACAGGCAAACCATCTTACACTATGCAGCGCAGTAAATGTCCTCTCTTAGTGGGTGCTCAAATGCTTACACTGGGAGAGGGCAATGGCTCTAGGGACACAATAGGAAAAACAAAACAAAACACAAACTGCTCTCAAGAGTTTATGTGGGCTCTTACACATAGATTACAGAATTGCAGTGTAGACCCAACCTGGGCATTTGTCATGCATCACACCTAAAAACTGATGCCAGGGAAGAGGTGCTAGATCATAGGATCCCTCTCTCTTTAATTCTTGGAGTAGTCTCCAAATTGATTCCCACAATGGTTGCACCAACCCATATCCTCACGCAGCACAGTGTGCCTCAATTCTACTCCTCCTCACCAATATTTGTTTTATTTGGGTTTGTTTATTTTGCTTGTCAATAGCAGCCATCCTAGCAGGAATGCAGCAATATCTTACTGTGGTTTTGAACTCATTTCTCTGTTGATATTGACAGTGCCTTGGCATATACCTGCTGTCCATCTGCCTATCTCCTGAGGGACATCTACTCAATTCTTTTGCTGACTATTTTTAAAGCATTCCTTATTTATTTATTTGTTTGTTTGTTTGTTTTGGTTTTTTGAGACAGAGTTTTTCTGTAGCTCTGGAACCTGTCCTGGAACTAGCTCTTGTAGACCAGGCTGGCCTCGAACTCACAGAGATCCGCCTGCTTCTGCCTCCTGAGTGCTGGGATTAAAGGTGTGTGCCACCACTGCCCGACTTAACATACCTTTTCTTTATTCCTGAAGATTTAATATAGGTATACAATTAATTAGAATTAGAATAGTATCCCACCCTGTCCATACCCTCTTTCAAATTCTTCTATTTGCGCCCCCCATGCGACACACTCTCTCCTAATTTTACATGCTTTGCTGTTGTTTATAACCCATTAAGTCCAATTAGTGCTGCCCATTGTGCAACGGCGTGGGGTCAGCCACTGGAGCATGGGAAATCTATCAGCAAGGGCACCCTCACAAAAGGAATGGTTTTCCCTCCCCCCAGCAGCTATAACTTAAAACAGAGTATTCAGCCCTAAATGGGATATCTTTATCAACGTCTACCCACCCCACTCTCAAACCTCTGGGAATACACTAGAATAGGGGGTAGGAAGACTGTACGAGCCAGAGTCAGGAGGTTAGTGAAGTGCTGTCCTCTGGTCATGGCATGGCTAAGACACTCATGAACTCACAGTAACTATGGTCAACTGATCAATACCGGCACAAGATCAACCCAGCCAAACTGCCACATAGATGGGGAAGGCGCCATCCAAGTCCTACCCCTTATTGGGGAGCAATTGGTATTTGGTAGCCTTGGTGAGTTTTAAATCTGGTTCTGGGTTACATATGAGTATTTACCCATTACCAGATAGGTGACTTATAAATATTTCTTCCTGCCTTTAAGTTTTTGTCAGTTTGTTGAGTTGCTTCCCAACCCCCAAAACTAACTAAAAACCTTTCAGTTTGTAATAATGCTACATCTTTGGTTCGTTTGTTTCATTGCCTGCGCTTGCAGTTTCAAGCCAAAAATATCATGGCCAAGACCAATGTCAGGGACTTTTCTTCAGTGTTTTCTCCCAGCAGTTTTACTGTTGCCTGTCCTTTGGGTTTTAGATTCAGTTTTAATTGAGAGAGAGAGAGGGAGGGAGAGAGAGAGAGAGAGAGAGAGAGAGAGAGAGAGAGAGAGAGAGAGAGAGAGAGAGAGAGAGAGAGAGAGAGAGAGAGAGAGAGAGCTATAACATGAAAGCCTAGTTTCCTATTTTTTGTTGGGTAGACTTCCATGTTTCACAATTCCATTTACTGAATTACTTCTTCCCTATTTTGTATCCTTAGAAACTTGTCCATGAATACATTGACCTTACATACAGCTTCCTAGGCTCTCTGCTCTGTTCTGTAGGACCATGTCCACTTTTATGCCAATGCCATATTGTTTTTGGTGGATATGAAAAGTAATCAGAGCAAATGCAATGCTTCCATCTTGCTCCTTGGTATTTATCTAAATGTATTTAAATCAGACATAACTTCACATACATGTTCACTGGAGTGTTATGTATAGCACAGAAACAACCCAAGTATCTATCAATGGGTGAGAAGATAAATAAATATGAAATATATAAACAATAAAATATTATGCCTTAAAGAAGAGGAAATTCCTAGCATTTTCAAAAACATGGATGAGAGTAGAAGCTATCATCCTAAGTAAATTAAGCCAAGCACAAAAAGGCAAATTCTATACTATCTGGCATATATGTCTTAGGTCAGTTTGTACTCAGAAAACAGGGTATGGCTGTGGATATGCAGCATGGCCCATGGTGGCTAACGCTGTACATCCCCAAATGAAAGGTGTGACTGAGTCAGCACAAAATAATGGTCTGGGGAACTCAAAAGTCAACAGTGACATAATCTCTTACATAACTATCCCTACCAAAATGCCATTTTTGCATGACATGTAGAAACACGGCCTTGAGATTGGAGGTGAGCGCCTTTGCCTTTGCCAGCCAGCTAGCCTGTGTGTGTCTGCCTATACCTACACGTGCAGCCTATGTGTGCCTGAGTACCTATGATCACCTGCATGTCTAGTGGCCTGTGTGCTAAGGAATAAAGAATGCCTTCTCTGTTTATGATTCCTCTACTTAATCCCATGAGCCACATCCATTCCTGCTTTGAAGACTGGACCTCACATATGTTGTGCCTAAAATAATCATATTCCCAAATGAAGAAAGGACAGTGGCAGTTACCAGGGTCTTAGAGGAAGAAAAAAATAGGAGGTGATGGCCAAAAAGGATCCAGTCTGTCATACAGACCTACCAGAGAGTAAAGTACCACAGCCAATGATACTGTGTTGAGTGTTTAATTTATTAAGAGTAGATTTTTATGGTAGGTATTCTTTTTTATTTTTCATTAACACATGAAGTACAAAGATTTATTATGTCATTTTCATAAATTGCATTGTTGGTCCTCCTTCTTCAACCCCCCATGCACCTACTCCTGTATCCTTCCACCCCCATTAGCCTCCTTTTTACTTTTATATCATGTGTTTATCTCTACTCTCTCCTCAAAACCTCTTTGCTCCCTTTCTATCATATCTATTCTATCTCTCTCTCTCTCTCTCTCTCTCTCTCTCTCTCTCTCTCTCTTTCTCTCTCTCTCTCATTAAAACCTAGGATCTGCAGTGAGAAGCATATGCAGTGACTGTTTTTGGCATCTAGGTTACACCACTTGATAATAATTTCCAGATCCATTCATTTACCTGCAAACTCCATAATTTCATTTTTATTTGTGGCTGAAAAAACATCCACAGTGTATATGTACCACACTTCATTATCCATTCATCTGTTGATGAGCATATGGGCTCATTCCATTTCATCGATATTGTAGCTAGAGCAGCAATAAATATGGATGTGTGTTAAGGGCTCTTAATGAAAAATAGGGATGATGATAATAACATAGGAGATGGTATTGATGATGGATATATATACATACATATGCGTGCACATTTACATATGTGTGTATACATACATGCACACACGCACATGCACACACACACATATCCAAATCCTTGCATTGTATGCATCAAATGGGTAAAGATTTTTTGCATGTCAATCACACCCCAATTTAAGAAAAGAAAGGATTTGTACAAGTTCACTGTCCAATGTTTGCTTCAACTTTTAGAGGGTTACAGTTCTTTAAAGCTTTTTGTCCCAGGCAAAAGTTCATGCATGGGAGTTCACTCACTGCAGGAAGCAATGTGGCCCTGAGTGCTGTTGCTCCCATGTGCAGAGTTAAAGCAAAATGCCTATCTCAGAAGGATCCTGCTCCTACCTGCGGACACCTGGCTTATCTCCAGGAGAAGAGGGGAGCTTTCCACCCAGGCAAGAGTTTCTGCAAGGTGGCAGAACTGGGACAAGAGTGTGTTAACCTTGCTCCCACCTTAGGTGACTGGTGAGATGTAACTCTTTGCACCCACTCACTTCCTTGAAACAGAGACTATTTGCATTCCTAGTGGTTGTCAGGGAACATTACCTTGAGCTTGGTGCTCCTTAAACCCTTCATTCTTGGTTGAGAGGAATGGTATTCTGGACGATTTCCCAAGGGAGCACTGTATTAGTTAAGACACTGCTGGCTGCTCTAGCCAATAAATCCTATATTTATAGTAGTCTGACGAAACAGAAGGTTTTTTCCTGTCTATCACAGCCCAGTGATGGTTCTCTGGCTGGGTATATGTTCACCAAACCCCCAGGAGCCTAAGCAATTACCCTCCTGGAGCTCAGTCTTCCTCTTGGTCCTCACAGCCTTCTTCTTTCTACAAATATGTGGAACATATTATAGAAGGAACATATTAACTCCCAAACTCATGTGTCCAGATTTAGGGCTAGGTCTACAGATGGCTGTAACAACAGCCAGGGGCAATATTCACATTAATGGAGGGAGCAAATGAGCAGGTCCAGAGGAACCCATGACAGTCCCGTCACTAGAGACACATTCTTCTAAGTCATTACAGTTATCCAGATTAAGTCAGTTCTTTTGAGGATCTGGAGAACATTGACCAAAACGCAGTCATGGGATAGCTATAGAATACAGAAGAGCTACACCTTCAGTGTAAATGGTGTAAGAGGAAAACCCTTAATTGGCAGAAGAATGGAGGTGCGGAGTTTACAGCACTGAGCTGCAATATGATGCTGAGATTAGCATGGAAACCCCCAGAGTTTCATTTCTAGGAGTCCAGAACAATTGCTTGTATGACTCAGAGCTTGAAGTTGGGCTGCTCTTCGGCAACTTCTGCTTTGTCTCCCATTACTCTGTGATCCACATAACTTACTCTGCTTTTCTTCTCCTCTGCTACTAGTAAGCTCAGGCTCAGATCAACCCAACCCATCGCTAGAGAATCTGATAACACCCAAGGGATGCGTGTTTCAAGCTAAACTCACATGTCTTGTTTTTCCAGCTCTTCCTCTGCCTTGCTTTTCGGAGTTGCTATGATCAAGCTGTCTCTGCAAACTATACCCATTACATCAGAGGAGTAAAACAGAATACAAACAAATAACAACAGAATAATCAACCAAAAACCAAAGACAGTAACACAGCTGTTGAGACAACAGGATTAAGACAATTCAATTTTCCCACTTTCCTTGCTATTACCTTGGCTGTATGGATGTGACTGTTCTTGGTAGTGAAACTTAATAAGCCAGACCCCTTCCCATGCATAGAGCACCCGCTACACACAGAGATGGAAGGAAGCATTTGAGAAGACATAGGACTAGCTCTCAGAATATCTATGAGCCCCAAGAACAGCCTTCTCTAACTTCTCAACACGGGGCTTGATAATCAACAGATTCCCACTGTCTGCACAATGGTTCTGGTGCCAATACTTTTCTTCTGGTTGCATTTATTCCTCTGTGCACCACAGTCATGGCTTTGCCACCCAGAAACCACTGCTCCGGCAATTCTGCCTTCAAGTTCTTTGAGCCCCATGAGCAGCTTAGTAAATTTTAGGATGGTATTGCTCACCACATATAGCTGCTAAACTCATGTCAAAGTCCTTGGGCCACAAGCACAAAACACGTAGCATGTTTTAAAATGTCGCACTAATTATTTCTAACATTGATTACATGTCAAAATGATAATATTCTTCATGTGTTAGACTAAGCAAAATGCATCAATAAGATTAATATATCTGCTTATTATTAAATGATTTTAATGTGACTACTACACAATTTAGAAGCCTTCCCAGAGTTCACTAATTGCGCCTCATATTTTGTTTGTGTTGGGTTGTGTGGCGGTAGATCCTAACTGCCTGGGTTTGTGTTCCGCAGCTTTTTCTAGGGAGCAGACATGCAATAGCTCCGATTAGGCACTGACAACAAAGCAAAGCATGTCTCTACTGAATCTAGCTTAGTCAACTAGTGAATTTATTGGAGTTACTTAACACAAGCATGGTGAAGGGATACTTAAAGGTACATGGGCCACACAAAGGCAGGTGCCTCACCAGAAAGCCTACCTACCCAGGTGATGACTCAGAGAAGGTGTGTCCCGGAGCCCAATGACCAATCTGCACATAGAGCTCTGCCATGGTCTCCTGACCCAAGCAAGTGAAACCATGGGAACCTTGAGAACCTTGCATCTGTCATCTCTTTCTGAGCCTTGTAAATTTCCTTTACCTCCCGAGTCTTACCATTCTCCCAGCCTCCTCCGGGCAGAAACGTTTGCGTTCAGAGGAAAGAACTGCGCGATAGTTTAAATCTTGTTTCTGATACCTGATACTTTAGCCAAGTTCTGTAACTTCTCTGAGTCTCCTCATTTCTTTCTTTTTTCTTTTTCAGATAAGATTTTAACAGTCATAGCACTAAATGATTAGCGACTTAAAGCAAATCGGACAATGTGCTGCACGTTAAAGCCAACAGGACAATCAACCTTTGCTACACAAGGCTGACAAGAGCTAGAAAGACACAAAGCTGGGATCCAGATCATTATTCTAGGAACCTGATGGAGGCACAAGCCTACTATTCCTCCTGCCCAAGTATCAGGGTCCTCAGCCTTGACACTAGTCATTCTCATCTCTGGGACTACATGCATTTTGTTCTAGAATTAGAAGAATTTGTGTCATGTTACAAGTTTACAAAAATGCTAATAAAACAACACAACCTGTGAACATGCCTTAACAAGGGGTTTCATCCTTGCTAAGGTGTGAAAGATAAACCCACGGGCATCCCAGATATTCAGAGGCTCTCCACAATCAGCACCTAAGAAAGCTCCACGTGACCTACTTTCCCACTCCAACCCATGAGAGACCACAACACCCTCTTCCTATATATAGATCCTCCTCACCAATTAGACCAAAGTTCTCAGGAGCATCATGTGGCAGTTCCTAATGTCCCTCCTCATAATAACTCTGTCACTTACTTGTCCCTCCTTCCACTTTACACTATTTGCCCTGATGGAATGACCTGTATTTAGTTCACACGCTGTTTGTCACCTTCTCTGCTGCCCAACAGTGCCTCCCACATGTCGTGAATAGAAGTGTCAGCCGATGGTTTCTAAAGGGACAGAATGGCCCCAAATGATAAATAGACTCTTGCATCTGAAGCCCAGAGAAGCACAAGGTAAATTTTTGCACACATGTGAACATCCACAGGAGGAAGAACAGGGCTTGTCAACCCTGGTTGACTCAGAACTGCTTGGAATCTCTCTCACTATGAAGCCTTTGCTGAGCACTCAGTCCTGGCTTTGGCCTCATGTCCTGGAAGAACCCATGATCCATGCTGACAGAGAGGAGTCAAGGGTCCCAGACTTTGCTTGCAAGGCTTTAGTCTGGGACCAAGCAACTCAGCTCTGAGTTTTTACCAGAGAACCTAGATTTTAGGTAGAAATTCACTTATCTGATGCAAGCTCTATTTTCAAGGACAAAACATATTAAGGGGAAATGACATTTAGGGACTTTTTCTTCACTGAAATTAAATCTTACCCGGAGCAACTTCTCTTTCTCAAGCAGAGAAGTTCAATCACCCACTCTGGTCCTCTGAAGAGCAACTAAGAAAGATAAAATGTTTTCCTGTTCAGAGATTATTAGTTATCAAAGGAACCAAACAGGTGGCAAGCCAGCTACTGGCTTATAGCTGTTTGTCCCTAAAGTCTGAGTTGGTTGCTTTAGAGACTCTGGAAAGACAATGGAGGTTGTTAGGAATATTTCCTAACGTGAGCTGTCTGCCTACGCAAAATTCCCAATCAAGCTAAATCCAAACAAGCCAAATTAAGAGATATCCAGGTTTAATGGGAGTTCTGCACTCTTGGGTGGCCCCGAGGGGCCACAAATGCGACCACCAGGAGGAAGTAAAGGAGACCACATGTTCCTCTTTTGGGAATTCACTTAAATATTCTGTCGGAGTGGTCCTGAGCCCCAGGGAAGGGTCAGGACCTGGCCTGCTGGGATTTGGAGTTCAGAGTGCTAACTCTCAGGGTCAGGGGGCTAGGATAGATGCAAGGGGCTAGGGCCTAAGCTCCCAACTTAACAGAGGTGGCAATGACACCAGGGGTTGGCTCTAAGCTCTAAGCACTACTGGTACTGCTGGCTCCTGCTTCCTGCAGAGCACATGGCAAAGCAGGCCCTGAGCCACGGTCTGAATCCACACCTGTGTGATGCCAAAATGGCACCTCTTCCAGATGAGCTCAGGAGCAGGGTGTTGCGGGGTTCAAGGGCTTCAGAGACAAAGCTGGAAGTTTTCAAAATGGGGAGCTTGGTTTTGCCTCCCTCTTGACTAACAGCGTGTCCCTTGCAACTGGTCTGTTACCATTCCCTCTTGCCACATAATATGAACAGTTTGATCCATAAGCAGGTAGTCTCTCCCCATCAAGAAGCCCAGGGTGGTACATAATATACATCTCCCTCAGCCCATATTCCTCATTTACCCCAACTAGCAGTACAGACCAACAACCCAACACAGCCTACCTTGGTTCCTGTCCACCTCTTCTTCAACCAAAGTGATAAGCGGTCCCCAAAGTTGGAGGAAACCTATTCTGTCGCCACCCCCCCCCCATGGGGGGAACGTAGAAGTGGCAAGAGCTCAGTTATTACCAGAAAGAACTCATGTGTCTCGCAGTAGGAACTCAGCCAAAGGTCCACGGATTGAGTTCAGAAGGTCAATGGACTCAGATGAAGACTAGCTTTGTGTTTACTAACTTCTTACTGAAATATAATGCTTCCCTCAACAGTGAATTTTGCCAAGAAGCACTACACTTCCATGGTGGTTGTATTTCAGGTTGTACTGCTTAGCAATAGCAGGAATTGGGTATGTTTAGTATGTCATGATTGTCTGAGATTTTTCAAATTATGACTCACTTTAAGCAGATGATAGCAACTGGACCTATAAGCAGACAGTGCATTTTAATCAATTCATTAAAAACATATGCATGAATGTACCACATACCTGATTTATTTTGGTAATGTACACAGAAAAATTATCTTCCTTTACAATCCTCTGTCTTTTACACATTTAAAACTAGAATTCTAAGAATGAACCCATAGCACTCACCAGATACCAAAAGAGTCTATAGGAAAACAGAGAGGGTGGTCAAGAACTCACCAAAGCCCCCTGACAGTGACCCCTGCTTATGCCCTCCACAGAAATTCTTGTAGCAATATCAGCCACAGGATCTGCTGCAGGTTGAATGTATCCCCCAAAAGTTCATGTGTTGGGAACTTAACCCCCATTTTCATATGCTGATAGCATTTGGGGGGGGGCATTGGGAGGTTAACTGGGACTTTCTGGCTCATGAACGTAGGGCCCTCATACGGCATCAATGGCGTCTAAGCAGAGGAAGATAAACCTGGGCTAACACACTTGCTCCACCTCACAATGTGATACCATCTACCATGTGATAAAACAACAACAAATCCCTCACCAAATGTCAAGCAGATCTTATTATCAGGTTCTTATACTTGCCAGCCCCAGAACTATATAGGCCTCATAAACTTCTTTCTTTATAAATTACCCAGTCTTGGGTATTTTGTTATAGCACCAGCAAACAGGCTATGGCAATGTCTTAAACTATAGCTCTTGGAGCACCTGAGAAATCGATTTTTCCTAGTTCCTTGAGAGGAAACAACTATTTATACTCACATCAAGAGCAGGAAATGCAGACCATTGGTGTGCAGCACAGATGTGATATGGAGAAGTGAAAATGGCCCAGAAACTAGAAGATGTGGATGTGGTATTGGGGGAGGGGGTCTATTGTCAAAGCCACTCTCTCAAGAGCAGGACAGAACAGCCTCTGCCTTCACCGTGTGAAGACCCTCCTATGCCATGTCAGAGGCAGGGAGTCTGCGGAGTAGCTCATCTGCAAAGTCCCCTCTCCAGAGGGCAGAGTCATCTGAAAGAATTATCTCCAGCCTTGAGGTCCCCACTGACTCGAGATTGATGAGAGCCGCTCTCTCATCCTCTCAGGGAGGAAAGAGGAAATTCTTTTGTGAACATAATTCCAAACTGGGTGAGAGATATTGTTAGCTCCTCAATTCCCTACCCCTCACACTAATTAAACAAGCACTTCGGGTTAATTAATTTGTAGGAAAGGACCATATTGCTGAGTGTACATTTTTATCCTGGGCCTCAGCTGCTCTACTTCTCAACTTGAAATTACCTGACTACAACTTTTTTCTTTCTTTCTCTCACCTTTAATGCATGTTTTCCTTTTGTGGTTGGGAAAAAAAATGTTAAGGGAGAAAACAAAGAAACGTTATTTGATCCTTTGCTGTGAGAAATCCTGCTCAAGGATTTTTCCGCATTTGATTCATCGGAGAGAAAGAAGTGACTGCACAAAGGGGTGATTGGGCGGATGCAAGTTAGAAATCGGAGGGCAAAGAAACACAACGGCGGCAGGGGATTATTCTCCACTTGAGGAAAGGCAACTGAGCCCCAATATCCCAGGGCAGCTGGGACCCTTCAGCCTCTGGAGTCCCTTCCACTGCCAGGCCACATTCGCCTGTGCAAAATCCATTGAGCCACAGGTTCTTCCAATGGTCCTGAAGAGGAAAGCACTGGGCTCAGACAGAAATGCAGGTGCCGCCAACTCTCACTGCCTCAGGCACTTTGATCATAGGCATAAAAGCAGGGAACTAAGAAATCATTCTGAGCCCCAGCTGGGAGGGAGAGAGCTGATAAACCAGGGAAACATTTCTTAGAACAGAAGTTTGTATTTCTTCCTTCAGCTCCAGGCATAAAGAGGTGGGGGGGGGCAGAATACATGGTCATCAATACCAGGTGATAAGTGCTCAGAACTCCTGGGTCGGCTCAAGGACTCACTCTAGTCTGTGAAAGAAAAAAATACCAAATACCTGACAAAACTGTGCACTTGCTAATGACACGCAGACAGTTATTGGTATTCTCCTTTGCAGACCCCTCTGGGGAAAGCCCCTGAGCTTTGGGCAGGGCTCGAACATCAGTGGTCTGAGTCTAACATCGTAATAGAGATTTGTTTCAGTTCAGTTCACCAAGACAGAACTTAGAATGCAGATATAATTATACTGGGTTAGGAATGTGGCAGTGGTAGATTCTCTAGTGTCCATGACCTCACCAGCATGGGTAGTTAGCTAGGTTTATGGTACCAGGTATGAACTCCCTATTATTGAGAGATCCCTAAGTCCAATTAGACAACTTCTGGTTAATCCTAAAATGTAAGTGCCATTACTACACCATTGCTGGACTGGTGATTGATGCTGTCATGGGTTTTACAGCTGAATTAGACTATTGGTTGCTTTTCTCCCTTAGAAGCTTGCATAGCCCCTTCATATATATATAAGAGTTAGTCTTCAAGGAGGAGGCTTCCAGGGCAGTTCCAGCTCAGTTCCTCCAAATCCAGTATCTAAAATGTATGAATGTGTGGGATCTTCAGCAATGGGTTCTTACTTTCAAGTTCTGTGAGGCTGCCAAATGAATTAGCAATAGCCTATATTATTTGAGGGGTCTCTTGGACTCCACTGACCAACAACCCGAAATAAGGTTTCCCATGTCTGATACTGGAGTTTTTGTTTGAGAGTATTTGGCTCTTGGGGGAGAAGCATTAACACCCCATGTAGCATAACTTTATTTAAACTATATAGTCATACATTTACAGATCCAGAAGATCAGGAAAGCAGCTGCAAGACAATGTCTTCTATATGGGACACGGAAGTTATAACCACTAGGAAGTTATAACCATTAAGTCCCACCAATATAGTCATCTAAACAAGGTCTGCATAATAACAGGAGATGACATGCCAGTATGGATGGGGTAAATCTCACAAGGCCCTATCCGTAGATGAAGATCTACAGACAATTAATGGCTGCTGGGAGGAGAATCAGTCTCCTGAGAACCCTGATGGGTTCTCTAATCCCCAATGGTCAGTCCTAAACACATACAAACAAGCAATACTACGAAGACTCAATAGGTTTTATATGTGTGTGTGTGTGTGTGTATGTGTATATGTGTGTGTGTTAATACAAATTAAAGAAGAATAATTGAAGAGAGTGGGTGGACATGGGAGGATTTGGAGAAGGGAGATACAGAAGGGGAAATGCTGTAAAAAAAAACAGTTCTCATGTATGAAATTTAAAAGAAAAGGGAAGGTTGGCCCTTAATGCACACCATCTATGGTGTAGGAGGTTCTTCTGTTCATGTGTGGCTTTCATTGGTTAATGAATAAAGAAACTGCTTTGGGCCTGATAGGGCAGAAGTTAGGTAGGTGGAGAAGACAGAACTGAATGCTGGGAAGAAGAGCAGAGTGAGAGACACCATGGATCTTCTGCCTGAGCCAGATGCTGGTTAGAATCTTGCCAGTAAGCCACAGTCACGTGGTGATACACAGATTAATAGAAATGGGTTAAATTAAGATGTAAGAATTAGCCAATAAGAAACTAGAGCTAATGGGCCAAGCACTGTTTTAATGAATACAGTTTCTGTGTAGCTATTTTGGGTGTAAGCTAGCTGGGTGGCCGGGACAAACAAGGAACCCTCTCCTTGTAACACATCTAGGAACAAAAGATAGAGGAGATATGGTGTCCACACACCTGGGAACTGATCACAACTAATTGATAAATGCTCTGAAAACTATAGGACAAGGGCAAGGACATCAAGAAAGAAGCCAAATGATCAATTAACTGTGATGTCCAAGAAGGCTGCATTGTATAGGTTACAAACTAAGTTTTGATGAATTAATATAAATTCCTTAAGAAACAGTAGGGTGGGGTGGGAAATGATCTAGAGAGAGAATTTATAGAAGGACACAGAGTTATAAAATGTTCAGTTCTATTCAGAAGAGAGTTGGCTATAGAAGGAGACTCTGAGGTCAGACTCTAGCACCATCCCTCCTCCTGGTGACCTCTGAACCAGCTAGGAGCCATCATTTCCAGATTAACTCCCAACATGTAGGTACCAAAGTGACTTGTGCTCTTTTGCACTATTTCCAACGGTGGGACATGAACTTGAATGATTGATGGCCACGTCTCTCATTGCTCGGAACCACTGAGGGGACCCTGTCTGTGCCATTGTGAAACCCCAGAAATGAGAAGGCAAGCCTCACACTGGGCAGAGACTCCATGGTCATGGCTGGAAGATTCCAGGCTCCCTAACTTCCAAAGAACCAGAAGACAGGGTCTTCAGAACCAGACCCATGGATAAAAAGATGACCATCCCAAAAAGGAAACATGGGTTCACCACCTTCCCAGAAGCCCTGCCCTGGGCCCTCTGTGCAAGGCACTGCTGAAGAAAGCCCAGACGATCTGATGCAGACCTCAGAAGCTCTGGGAGAAGTAGGACAGGATGAGCTAATAGATATTTTCCAGACTGCATGTCTATTATCCCCAAACAAAATGACATGCACTTCCAAGCAGTTCCTCTCTGCTTGTGTGCACTATAATTAAGCACAAAGTGCACACCCACTTCCACCCACCCAGAGAGGGCGGGAAAGCCTACAGTGGCACAGCACAGTGTCTGCACACTGCTAGTGCTCAAACCCACCTGCCACACAGTAGCCTCCAGGGCTTGTCAATTTGCCCTTCTCAACGCCCCAGGGAGCAGGGAAGGTACTGGGCTAGAAGTGGTGGTATGCCAGGCAGGATTCCAGCCTCAGTTCTGCCACCAAGTGGGGTCCTTTCTTACATCTACATCTCATGTATCTAGTCTTAACAACCTAGCTATCTCCACTATTCATGAGCCTGGGGCTCCTTAAACCCCTAGTTATGACTCTGGAACTAGGAAACCCTCACTCACCATTCAACCTGTATCTACCTTGGGGAGGGGCAGAATGGGATTTGGTAGGAGGTGGAATTAACCACCGTGCCATTCCCCTTCCAGACTTATTCTAGTCCAGATTTGAGCCTATGCTTCCTGCAAGAGACACTGAGTGCAGCGATTAGTACTTCTCCTTCTAAAAAATCCAAATACAACAAACCAAATGGCCCAGACCCTGGATCCTCGATTCTCAACCTTCCAAAGTTGCGCTGCTGCTTTGTAGAGACTCAAGACCCTGGGCTCCTTTGCTGCAGGGTGAACAGGCTACACATCCACATCCTCCTGCCCAGCTCCACCTCCAAGAACATCTGCAATGACATCAGCTGTCCCGAGTGGCTATCTCCCAGATACTTCACTTTGACCAGCCAAGTGCAAGTCATACTCAGGGAAGGAGACTGCAAAAGACAGACTTGGCTGAGTACAACAGCTGTACCACCAGTTTGGACAGCTGGGACATGTCCTCAGGCACTCAGTCCTCCTGTCATCATCGTAGAAAGCTGTCACATGCTCATAAGAGGATGCTGCTGGTTCTTTCAAAACCCAGAAAAACACCCTCAGACATAAGAGGACAAAACCCAAGCATGAAGTCCTTCCTCTCACATACAGGGTCCCCACAGCAGTCCCAAGCAATGAGAGACATAGCCATTAATCATTCAAGTTCATGTTCCACTGTGGGAAATGTTGCAAAAAGGCCCAAGTCACTTTGGTACCTGCATGCTAGGAAGTAATCTGGAAACAATGGCTCCTAGCTGGTTCAGAGGTCACCAGGGGGAGGGATGGTGCAAGGGTCTGGCCTCAGAGTCTTTTTCTACAGCTAACTCTCTTCTGGTTAGAACTGGATCTCATTCCTCCCCCCACATCATAATCTCAGATGCTGGTCAAGATGAGGATTATAGCCACCTTCTCATTCACTCCAGCACAAGTCTCCACAGTCACCAGTGGGACATTTGTAAAGCCGCCTCTTTTCCATGTCATCTTCTGGCTATAAAAATCCCAAGAGCCCAGCAGACAAGCTCCACCTACTGTTTCTCCACAGTCCCCCTTGCTGCCCTTGAATGTCGCCTCTGGTCTCATCCCCTCCTTCCTGCCACATTCTCTCTCTGCCACCTATTGAGGACTACCTGCACCTTGCACCTGAATTCCATGTGATGCCATTACCTCAGAGCTCAGCCGAGTCTCGCTTCCCTTTGCTCTGATATCAACAGTCCCAAATCTGCCAGGGTCTCTCCTTGGTCCCTGAGGTGACTCTATCTCTCTGCATCTCTCCCATGGTCTTCCAAATTGCAGACTCTGGTTTAAAGCCCCACTTCCTGACATTTTCCAGCCTAGGGCATCAATGAAGGGGCCTGTGACCAAACGACAACACTTTGTCCTGTTCTTCTCACCATTCTTCAAGAGTTCCTGCTGGTCTCCAACCTGAGGTCTGTCCCTCATGGACTCTGTTCTTTCCTGACTTTCCCCATTGTCTTCACCACCTTCTGACACAGTGCCCATTTACCTAATACAAGATGACTGTCTGTCTTCCACAAAATAACTCTATGAAGGGATGGATGAATAGTTCATACTCTGTCCCATGTCCAATATGGTACCCAGCACATTACTGAGTGAATAAATAGGTGAATGTTATCCTAATTGGAAGCCCTTATGCAGATCATTCTCAAATCAATCTCCAAGAAGGGCATGAACTGATGCAGAAAGATCCAAAGCCTGAGTTTCAAGTAACCTGAGATATGGCATGCATAAACTTCCTGTCTGTGACCTCAATTTACCTGTCAGTACCGGAAGGGATCTGTAAGGTACAGTGATGATGAGTCTGCCAAGAGCTGCAGTGGGTGACTCTTGCCAAACTGTCATGGGCTTTGCCTAAGTCTTGAATTAATAATACTGATATAATCCTTACACTTTCTGGGCAGTTCCACCTTGATTGCAGGCTTTTCGGACATTGTATGTCCAGCATCACAGTACATACAGAACAGGAAACTACTTAAAGGGAGGAGGCAAATAGCTATTAAGACCCCGGAGCTCAAGTTGCCCAGTTTACTAGCTGCCAGAGTGATGAGGACCATCAGTGACCACAGCTGACGGGCCACCTACAGTACCAGCTGGCTTGCGCAGGAAATCACAATGTGCAAGCCAACCCTCTTCCTCCTACATCCACTGACCTCCTTTCTTGACTAGACTCAAGTTGTTGCCCATTTCTTTCTGCGGCCTGGAAGACAAAATTCAAGCACCACCCAGGGATGGCTTTCCAAGGTTACCTGCCCACCCATGTCTTCCTTTGGGATAGAAAGAGTTCATCCATGGTAAGAGTTTTATCTGAATTTTAGATATAGAGGTTATATTGCTATTTTTACTATGTGGATCCAGCATGCTTTCCACCAGACAGAAAATCCTCCTTAAAGAGTCTTCTTCAGAGCTGGGTGATGGTACACACCTTTAATCCCAGCACTTGGGAGAAGAGGCAGGTGGATTTCTGTGAGTTCAAGGCCAGCCTGGTCTACAAAGCAAGTTCCAGAATAGCCAGGGCTGTTACACAAAGAAAACCTGGGTTCTTCAGACTTTCTGACCTAACATCACTCTGAGGGGTCTGGATGAAAACCAAGGCCTTTAAGGTAGGAAACAGACCTTGAATCCATCCAAGAAGGAAGGGGGAAGAAGCCAGAGGGACTCACTGCAGGGTAAGAGCCAGCCAGTCTCTTTCTGAATTGGAAGATTCCTGTACCAGTATCAGCTGTCCCCAAGAATGTTCTGGAGACCATTAGCCTGGTGTGCAAAGGACTGCTCAAGGGACTACACTCATATGTTAGACAGGACAAAAAGACTTCACTCTGTGCCATGACAGAGGGACAGCTCAGGGGAAAGGTTAGCATGAGCTGAGATTAGGAACACAGGCCCTAAGCAGACCTCCTGGGTTCAAATCCAGCTCTACCGTTACCCACTAGCCAGGTAACCAACCTCTCGTCCAAGCCAAAAAAGAGTTATGTGGCAAACAGGAGATGCAGAATAAAAGCCCAGGCCAGTATCTGAGATGAATGAAAAAGAAAAGTACTTAACAAAGCTTAACTGTCATTATCATGTGTGACTCTCAGTTACTATCACTCACCCCCACGCTCCCACCAAACACACCCCCAAATATCACACACTTAGGGCCTCAACACATCTACAGCCTTTTCCGGCTCTAAATGAGAACTTCACTGTCTGTTCTGGGTAAGAAAAAATGACAGAGGGAAACCGCAAGACGGGTTGCCTACTGGAGGAAGCTCTTGCAAGAGTTCTAGGCCAAAGCTATAAGAAGTGACTTAAATCCTGGGCCACAACCCTGGGTACCATTCGGAGTCTTCTCCGTGTTGTCTCTTACCTCTCTGGAGTTAAGGTTAGACCCTCAGCCATCTCCAGACCAACCAAGAATTGGCTGCCTCCAGGGAGAACTTACTCCCCCTTTCCAGTATCTCATCTAAGACAGTGATTTAAAGTGTTAAAGGGGAGAGAAATGATTCATGCAAATTAAGGCCAAATTGAAAATCTGTTCATCACTTCTTCTGGTGCCTGGGGTCTCTTGTTGGGGAATTTTTAAATGGCTCAGCTCATCTGAAGCCAACAACCAGAGAGGAGACAGATGGAGGCAGGCATTTTCACAGAGATTCTTAAAAACTGCCCTTGTGGAAACCTACTCTGCCCATCCATGCTACAGTGAGGGAGTCTCATCCCACGAGCTGCCTTACTAAAGACATTTCTTCCTGCACCTGACAGGGAGAGCATCCTTCTAAGGACACCTGCCAACACGGTGGCCTTCTGGACAGATGTCTCCCACACAACTCAGAAAAACTTACCAAGGCAATTTCTCTGCTGTCTCGAAGAACTCACGACAGGTGTTTATGCAAGAGCTGGGGTGATAATTCAGATCAGAGCTGATGTTGAACTTGAACTTGAATCCAAGCCTATAGGAAACGCTGGGAATTTAGTTGAGTCCCAGGACAGTGGTCTGCAAAAGGCAGCCTGTTTCACAATAGCTTTGTCTTTGATCTGAAGTCCAGAATTAGCTATTTTTCTTGTTGTTGTGGCCAAATGCCATACCGGAAAATATAATACATTTTTTAAAAGACAAACTAAAAACTAGCAACAGCAATGAAAGCCAAAAGGGAGGGAGGAAGGGAAGAAAAAGGAATAAGGGAGAGAAAGAAGTTGGCTGGGTTAGGGAGTTAGGGAGTATCTGGAAGAAGGAAGAGTTGGGAGGGGGATAATGTGATCAAAATATATTGTTTAAAATAATTTTAACTAAGAAACAAAGAAACCAAAAGGTTGAATGGAGCAGGCTGAAGGTATCTTGTGCACATAAATTTATTAAATGTTTCCTACCCAAGCAAATCTGTGAGAATGGGAGTTCTGGGCCCTCCCCAGAGCAGAGCCATGACTGAACCACAGCTGGGTTTTCAGCAAGCAGGCAAGGCACCAGAGCGATGCCAAAGCAGAGCTGAGATTCACTCCAGGGAGACCTCACCGAGCAGCTGAGTTCAAACTTGTGCTTTTAATCGATTCAGTCTGTGATAACATTGGGCAGCATTTCCTCGGAAGATAAGGACCAAGAAAGGCATTGATTATCAGACAGGGTATCCATCACCCTTCCTCCCAAGCCAGGGGCCAGAGTCAACTTCCTCCAGCCTGGCCTGGCACACTGATTGCTGGCATGGACACAGCCTCCCTCTCAAGTCTCACCCCTGGCCAGAGAGGAGGGTCTGGGTCTCGCCTGTAGAGCTGGTCACCAGCTTGTTGGAAGGAGGAGGCAAAGGCCAGCTGTATTTCCACAGACAGAGTGTGGAAAATCTCAGTGTCTACTGCTTTCTCAACTAACTTGTAAAGAATGATTGCCAAGCAGGAAAGGGAGGTAGTCCCTGAGCTGATAAATATGCAAACAATGGGCACTGTGTGTACTACCTGTAGGGGGTGCACTCTCTGGAAGCAAGTATTACACATAACTGCCCTGAGAATCGGGTTAAATCATACACAATTTTAATTACATTTTTAAAAGTTTCCACTGCCTATATCCTCTGCATGTAATACTGGCATACACAGTCTCTGTATGTATATGGGAGGCCCATATGTGTGCTAGCAGATATGCATTCTTGTACAGACATGTAGAAGAGGCCAGAGGTACTGTCAACCTGGCTTTTTTGAGACAGAGTCTCTCTCTAACCTGGAACTCACAACTAAACAGAATGGCTGGCCACTGAACCCTGGGGCTCTGCCTGTCTCCAATTCCCCAGCTCTAGCATTACAAGGGCAAGATACTTTACTTGGCCTTTCCACACAGAGACTGAACTTGCCCTGCCCTTTCAAATGTAATGTTTAAAGGGCAAAGTGAAAGCCCGAAAAGGGGACCCTTTCTGCTTGTTGGGGGAAGAGGGCTCCTCTGTGAAAAGAAAGCTACAAGCACTGCCTCTGCTCCTTGGTCCTGGCTATTCCCAGTCAGCTTCCTGGGCCTGGGGAGGACTCCAGGCTCTCCCACTGCGCTCCATGCTTCCAGTGGACACCACCTGCTGTGCCTTGATTGACAGTTTCATTGCTAGAACCATCCCTGAACTACAAGCTGCTTGCAATCAGGGCAGGAGAGAGTCGAAATGGAACTTGATGCATCCTTAGCTACGGTTTCCAGTGCTGCCAGCTCAAAGCGCACTTAAAGAAACTCTATTAATGATGAGAGCTGGCACTGTTTGACCAGGCATTATGTGTTGCATGTTGCTAAGCCCTTGGCAAACACTGGCTCATTGAGTCCTCGAAATAATCTTTTGATTTTGGCATTATTAATCCCATTATGTAAATAAGAAATGACCTGAGGTTCAGAGAAGCTAAGTGATCTGCCCAAGGTCACCCAGCTTGGGATGACAGTCAAGCTGGAAACTGGTCCTGCTCCCCAGAAGTGGCAGCCTGACATGAGGACATAGTCTTCATGGATGCATAAGCCGTGTATGTTCTGATTATTGCCGGACATGGAAAAGATCCAAGGAAGATGCTCATCAGACAGATCCACAAAAAAGGCAGAAAGATTTGCCATTGCCAAGACTGAAAACTGCGAGAGACGGGGCACCTGACCCCACAGAACCTCTACAAGGAAGTGCAGGATGGCGCCAGGTTCTACTATCCCCTCTGGGAGAAAATAACATCTTGTGAAGGCACAGGAAGGGAGCAGGGCAATACAGAAGACAGAGGCAGAAGGACCCATCACTTCACAGCGCTTCTTTCAGATTAATCTGGTCTCCTCTCTGAAAACAGAGCTGTGGTGATGCCTATTAAAATGATAGGCAGTTGCACATTCTTCCTGCAGGGGACACACCTCTCAGGAGCCAATATACAAAAATGCCCAGAGAATCACATTGAATCATATATTTTTGCTACACTTAAAAATTCCATTATGGAAATTTTATGCCATTGCACATGCTATTGTTACACACAATTTTTGTGTTCGTGTTACTGAGAACATGTGTGGTGGTGTGCAGACACAGGCATCCAGCGAGCACCTGCATTGCTGCAGCCTGAAAGCTAGTCCCAGACTAACAGGCATGCAGAAGAAAAGGAAACAGACATTCACAGGGGAAGGCCATGGAACAAACTGATGCAGAAAGAGAACCTGGAACACATGAAACGCAAGGGAAAGTGATGTACCCCTGTCACCTGCAAGGCTTCTGTGGCATATACTAAAACAATGTAGACTCCTTGCCCTGGGGGTATGCATTTTCCTGAGAGCTACTTCACTAGCATACCCACTGCTAGTATGCTTGGAAAACTCAGAGGGGACTCCACAGAGAGGAGGAAAAGCGGCCTGATCATTTTATTACAAAAACTCCAGCAAGCCCATGGTAAATGGGCTCAATTCTTCCTTCTATCTGATTTATAGCAAAGCCATTGTTCACCCTGATGGTCCTCAATATATCACCAAAATGAACCCTGTGCATCTGGTATTCCACGCTCTCCCCGCACACACCCCCGCTCAAAGCTTCATAGAAAAATGGATGCTAATGAGAATTTCCACATTCTCAAAAGAAAGCTATTACCTCCAATAATACAGAGTATTTCCAATGATCAATAAAAGCAATAAATTGATGCAATTGATTAAATACAACAAATATTGTATTTTACAAGAGCACTCAGGCAGAGGCTAGAATAGCATGTCTCCAATACCCAGCTAAGGGAAGGTGCCAGTGGCTACTTACTATGAAAAGAATGCAGCCAATAGATCAGAAGAGATTTGCAACCAGGAGTGGGGACATTCATGAACAGTCCACCTGACCAAACCCTGGGTAAAGCTGTCCTTATGGAAATATGCTTCTGTACCCTGGTACTAAGCTCACATTCCACCCCATAGCCATATAACACCCAATTTGATACCTAGGACAGAGCAGGAAAATGTATAAGTATATATTTATAAATGTATAAATGGGCAAGTTCCACTGGGTAAAGAAAGTATGGGTGAGGTGTGACCAAACATAGTGGGTATCATCAGCATGGGGATTAATCATTGACTCTGTCATCTTCTCTAAGAAGATGAAGAAAAGATCCTCTACCCATGGATCTGGAAGGCATTATACAGGCCAGCCTACACCCCCAAACATGCTCTTGGTTCTTAGAACATTTTAAACAAGTATGCAGGGTGGCAGAACTCTTCTTCCACTGTTCAGCAAGAATCATTTTCTAGATGCTTACCAAGGAATGAAAGTGTATAGTGCACAACCCACCATAGCAAACCTTGGACCCGTCATTCCTCACCTTGGCTTCAACTTGAGTCTTACTTTCTCTCCCATTACATCATGAGATGAAGGAAGCCATGCTAGGGCTGCTATAAAGCCTGGTGTAGAAATGTAGAAAGCCAGGCCCTGGCCTAAGAGAAGGCTATTTCCTATGGGCAGTATTAGAGAACACTGACTCTCTAGGACATCTTATATACCTCCACTTTTCTATCCATCAATCGTTCCAAAAAGTTATTATCCCTCCTTTCAATATCTGTCCACTCATGTTTGCGTCCATCCTTCTCTTCACTCATCCATCCTTCTATCTTTCGTCCAGGCTATCAACCCATTTATTCAAGCTCTCTTCTGTCCCCTCCTTTTATTCCTTTATCTATTAATCCATCTACTCACTCATGCCTCCCTCTGTTTTTTCGTACTCATTCACTCACTTCTTCCTCCTTCATCTTCTTAGACATCCACACATCTACTCATCCATCTATCTATCCTGTTTTCTATTCATCTATTTACCAATTCTATCCTTCCTTTAATCTTCCTACCCATCTATATATCTATAAACTAATCCACCCACCTTTTCTCCTTTATTTATTTTTCTTTTCTCCTCACACACATACAGAACTCATTTCCTTTTCTTTTTTTGTTGTTTTTATTGAGCAATATATTTCCCTCCCTCTCTTCCCCCTCCACTCCTGCTCTCTCCCATAATCTCCACGCTCCCAATTTATTCAGGAGATCTTGTCTTATTCTACTTCCCATGTACATGAGATCCATGTATATCTCTCTTAGGGTCTTCTTTGTTGTGTAGGTCCTCTGTGATTGTAAATCGTAGACTGGTTTTTCTTTGTTTTATGTTTAAAAGCCACTTATGAGTGAGTACATATGATTTTTGCCTTTCTGGGTCTGGGTTACTCACTGAATATTGTGTTTTCTAAATCCATCCATTTGCCCACAAATATCAATATCTCATTTTTTTTCCTGCTTTGTGTACTACTCCATCGTGTAAATGTACCATATCTTCTTTATCCATTCTTCAGTCAAGGGGTTTTTAGATTATTTCTAGATTCTGGCTATGACAAATAATGCTGCTATGAACATAGTTGAGCACATGTCCTTGTGGCATGTTTGAGCATCCTTTGGGTATATACCCCAAAGTGGTATTGCTGGGTCTTGATGTAGGTTGTCTCCTAATTTTCTGAAAAATCACCATACTGATTTCCAAAATGGCTGTACCATTTGCACTACCACCAACAATGGAGGAATGTTCCCTTAACCCTACATCCTCTCCAGCATAAGTTGTCAACAGTGTTTTTGATCTTGGCTATTCTTATAGGTGTAAGATGGAATCACAGAGATGTTTGATTTGCTAAGGATGTTGAACATTTACTTAATGTGTCTTTTAGGCATTTTAGATTCATTTGTTGAGAGTTCTCTATTTAGGTCTGTACCCCATTTTTTAATTGGATTACTTGTTCTTAAAGCATTTTCTTAAATTCTTTGTATATTTTGGAGATCAGCCCTCTGTCTGATGTGGGGTTGGTGAAGATCTTTATCCATTCTGTAGGTTGCCATTTTATATTGTTGACCATGGCCTTTGCTTTACATAAGCTTCTCATTTTCAGGAGGTCCCATTTATCAATTGTTTCTCTCAGTGTCTGTGTTACTGGGGTTATGTTTAGGAAGTGGTCTCCAGTGCCAATGCATTCAAGTGTATGTCCCACTTTCTCTTCTATGAGGTTCAGTGTGGTTAGTTTTATGCTGAAATCTTTGATCCATTTGGACTTGAGTTTTGTGCATGGCGATATATATGGATTTTTTTTATTCTTGTACATGCTGATATCCAGTATGTCAGGACCATTTGTTGAATATGCTTTCTTTTATCCATTTTATAATGTTTTATTTTTGTCAAAAATCAGGTGTTTGTAGGTATGTGGATTGGTATCCGGGTCTTCAATTCGGTTCTATTGGTTCTCCTGTCTGTTTTTATGCCAATACCAGGCTGTTTTTAGTACTGTAGCTCTGTAGTAGAATTTGAAGTCAGGGATTGTGATGCCTCCAGAAGTTCCTTTATTGTACAGGATTGTTTTGACTATCCTAGTTTTTTTTTTCTTTTCCATATGAAGTTGAGTATAGTTCTTTCGAGGTCTGTGAAAAATTTTGCTGGGATTTTGATGGACATTGCATTGAATCTGTAGATTGCTTTTGGTTAGATTGCCATTTTTACTATGTTAATTCTACCTACGCAAGAGCATGGGAGATCTTTCCATTTTATGGTGTCTTCTTCAGTTTCTTTTCCCTAAGACTTAAAGTTCTTGTCATACAGGTCTTTCACTTGTCTAGTCAGAGTTACTCCAAGATATTTTATGTTATTTTTGGCTATTGTTAATGGTGATATTTCTCTGATTTCTTTCTCAGCCCATTTATCATCTGTATAAAAGAGGGCTACTGATTCTTTTTTTTTTAGTTAATCTTGTATCCTGATACATTACTGAAGGTGTTTATAAGTTATAGAAGTTCCTTGGTAGAATTTTTGAGGTCACTTATGTAAACTATCATATCATCAGCAAATAGTGTGAGTTTAAATTCTTCTTTTCTGATTTGTATCCCCTTGATCTCCTTTTGTTGTTGTTTTTTACTCTAGCTAGAACCCCAAGTACTATGTTGAATAGATATGGAGAGAGTGGACAGCTTTTTCTTATTCCTGATTTCATTGGAATTGCTTTGAGTTTCTTTCTATTTAGTTTTATGTTGGCTGTTGGCTTGCTGTATATTGCCTTTATTATGTTTAGGTATATTACTTGTATCCCTACTCTCTTCAAGGCCTTTATCATGAAGGGATGTAGTACTCTGTCAAAGCCTTTTTCAGCATCTAATGAGATAATCATGTAGGGTTTTTTTCAGTTTGTTTATATAGTTATATAATGGATTACATTGAGAAATTTTCATATGTTGAACCATCCCTGCATCTCTGGGATGAAGTTGACTTAGTTATGGTGAATGATTTTTCTGATGTTTCCTTAGATTCAATTTGCCAGTATTTTATTGAATATTTTTGCATCAATGTGCATGAAGGAGATTGGTTTGTAATTTTCTTTCTTACTAATGGCTTTGTGTGATTTGGATATTAGGATAATTGTAGCCTCATGGATAGAGTTTGGCAATGTTCCTTCTGTTTCTATTGTGTGGAAAATTTTGAGGAGTATAGGTACTAATTCTTCTTTGAAAATCTTGTAGAATTCTGCACTGAAACTATTTAGTCCTGGATTTTTGTTTTGTTTTGTTTTTTGGTTGGGAGACTTTTGATGACTGTATTTATTTAGCAGTTATAAGTCTATTTAATTTGCTTATCTGGTATTGATTTAATTTTGGTAAGTGATATTTATCTAGAAAGTTGTCCATTTCCTTTAAGTTTTTCAATTTTGTGGAGTACAGGTTTTCCAAATATGACCTGATGGTTCTCTGGATTTCCTCCATGTCTGTTATGTCCCCCTTTTTGTCTGATTTTGTTAATTTGGATATTCTCTCTGCCTTTTGGTTAGTTTGGATAAAGGTTTGTCTAGTTTGCTGATTTTCTCAAAGAACCAACTCTCTGACTCATTGATTCTTTGTATTGTTTTCTTTGTTTCTATTTTGTTGATTTCAGCTCTCAATTTGATTATTTCCTGCCTCCTAGTCCTCCTGGATGAGTTTGCTTCCTTTTGTTCTAGAGTTTTCAGGTGTTTTGTTAACTCATTAGTGTGGGATTTTTTCCACCTATTTTTTTTTAATGTAGGTATTTAGTGCTATGAACTTTCCTCTTAACACTGCTTTCATTGTGTCCCATAAATTTGGGTATGTTGTGTGGTCATTTTCATTGAATTTTAGGAAGTCTTTAATTTCTTTTTTAAGTCTTCCTTGACCCACTGGTGATTCATTTGAGAGCTGTTTAATTTCCATGTGTTTGGGGGCTTTCTGAAATTAGTGCTGCTGTTGAATTCTAACTTTAAGTCATGGTGATCCAAAAAGATACCTGGGGTTCATCCAATTTTTTTTGTATCTGTTGAGGTTTGTTTTGTTACCTAGTATGTGGTCAATTCTTGAGAAGGTTCCATGAGGTGCTAAGAAGAAGGTATATTCTCTTTTCTTTGGATGGAATGTTCCATCCATTAAGTCCATTACAGTCATAACATCTGTTAGTTCCCTTATTTCTCTGTTAAGTTTCTGTCTGGCAGACATGTTCAGTGGTGAGAGTGGGGTGCTTACATCTCCCACTATTAGTGTGTGGGGTTTAATGTGTGATTTAAGCTTTAATAATGATATTTTACATATGAGTGTGCCCTTGTATTTGAAGCATAGATATATTGAGATTCCTATTGATGGATTTTTCCTGTGACTAATATGTCTTTCTTTGTCTCTTTTGATTGATTTTGGTTTGAAGTCCATTTTGTTAGATATTAGGATAGCTACACCATCTTGTTTCTTAGGTCCTTTTGGTTGAAAAATTTTTTCCTAACCCTTTTCTCTGAGGTGATCTCTCTTTTTGAGGTTGAAGTGTGTTTCTTGTATGCAGCAAAAGGATAGATTCTGTTTTCATATCCAATCTGTTAGCCTGTGTCTTTTTATAGGTGAGTTGAGTCCATTTATATTAAGGGATATTTGTGACCAGTGATTACTAGTTCCTGTTATTTTAGTTTTCATTGTGGGTGATGTTATTGTATGTGTTTTTCCCTTCTTTGGGATTTCCTGCAGTGAGATCAACTATTGTCTGTGCTTTTGTGGATGTAGCTTACTTCTTTGGGTTGGAGTTTTCCTTCTAGTACTTTGTGTAGTGCTGGGTTTGTGTTAAATCTAGTTCTGTCATAGAATATCTTGTTTTGTTCAATATCTTGTTTTCTGGGTATAGTAGTCTGGGTTGGCATCTGTGGTCTTTTAATGTCTGCATGACACTTTACCAGGACCTTCTGGCTCTCATTGTTTCCATTGAAAAGTCAGGTGTAATTCTGATAGGTCTGCCTTTATATGTTATTTGGCCTTTTTCCTTTGCAGCTCTTAATATTATTTCTTTATTCTGTATGTTTAGTGTTTTGATTATTATGTGGCGAGAGGACTTTGTTTTTTGATCCAGTTTAGTTGGTGCTCTGTAACCTTCTTGTATATTCATATTTATATCTTTCTTTAAATTGGGAATGTTTTTTTCTATGATTTTGTTGAATATATTTTCTGTGCTTTTGAGTTGGAATTCTTCTCCTTCTTCTATCCCTCTTATTCTTAGGTTTGGTTTTTTCATTTGGTGTCCCATATTTCCTGGTTATTTTGTGTTGAGCTTTTATTAGATTTAATGTTTTCTTTGACTGATGAGTCTAATTCCTTATCATATTTTCAATGCTTGAGATTGTGTCTTCCATCTCTTATATTCTGCTGTTTATGCTTGCATTTGTGATTCCTAATTGTTTCCCCATATTTTCTGTTTCCAGCATCCCTCGATTTGTGTTTTCTCTATTTCAGTTTTCAAGTCTTGAATCATTTCGTTCACCTGTTTGATTGCTTTTTCTTGGTTTTCTTTAAGGGGTTTGTTGATTTCTTCCAATTTTTGTTTGTCTTTTCCTCCATTTCTTTGAATTTTTCATTTCTTCTTTAAGGGCCTCAAACATCCTCCTAAAGTTATTTTTTAGATCATTTTCTTCTGCATCATCTATATTGGGGTGTTCAAGTGTTACTGTTTTAGACCCACTAGTTTTTGATGGTGTTGTGTTGTTCTTTGTGATGTTGAATGTGTTCTTACCTTGTCTCTTCCTCTGATTGGTGTAAGTGGGGCCCTGTCTCTGGTGATCACTCTTCCAGGTGCCAGTGGATCCAAGGCTTAGATGGTTGCTCCTCATGGTAGAGTTGGGGCCATGGTTCCGGTCAAGTCGGAGGTCACTAGGTATCTCCAGAGGTCACTTGATACTCTGGAACATTGTGCTGCAATCCCAGGGGTCATTCGGCCCTGCTCCCATGGAGGTCACTTGCTTGGGCCTGCTCCTAAGGAGCGGAGGGCTCAGGCCTACTCTGGTGGAAGTTGCTCCCTCAGGCCTGATCCTGGTCCTGCAGAAGAAGTCATTTGCTCAGGTCTGCTCCCACAGAGGTTGTTGGCTTGAGTCTGGTCCCACAGAGGTCGCTGACTCAGGCTTGTTCCTTCGGTTGCTCCCTGGTACCTGCTCCATCAGAAGTTGCAGGCTCAGGCCTGCTCCAGGGGAGCTCACTGGCTTGGGCCTGGTCCTACGGAGGTCACTGGCTCAAGCCTACTCCTGTGAAGGTCGCTGGCTTGGGTCTGCTCCTGCAGGTATCCCTGTCTTGGGCCTACTTTCAGAGAGGCCCCTGGCCTGAGCCTGGTTCAGCAGAGGTCACTGGCTCAGCCTGCTCCCACAGAGGTTACTGGCTCGGGCCTGCTCCAGCAGAGGTCACTGGCTTCTTGTTCATTTATTTTCATACCAATCCATTTATTCATGTATCCACCAAACCTTCCCTCCATTGATCTACCTCACAACTTATCCATGTTACACGCATCTGTTAAGGGCTCTGCAGCATACAATGTTTATAAAAAGGTAGAGTGTCTCACAAACATCCAGAGTGTAAAACAAGTCATATCAGTTGTCAATCAGTTGTCTGGCAATAATGAAGGAATCTGAACTTTGCATGATGCTGCATCAGAGTCCTCACTTCATCTGTGTGTCCCGTGCTAAGTAATTAAACTTTCCAGTGACCCCAGTGGTAAATCTGCAAAACACAGGCATCAAGGGCACAAGGAGGCTCTCTGTGAAGATTAGATATAATAATAATGGCTGATTTCTCAAAGATTGAGAAATCATAAATCATACCATCAGCAACACAAGAACATTTTAATTGGGAAAGAGCCAGATTTTTATTTAAATCCTTATTTTGGAGAAAAAGTAACTAAGTATCAAATTTATCATTTAACAAATATTACTATTTAAGAAAAATCAAAACTTTAAACTCAGTTCTCAGAGTGAGACAGTTACTTATAACATATTAAGTTTCTAAAAATTGACAAAAAGATTTTTTAACAAGAAAAATGGATAATAGATTTAGTAGACACCCACAACAGAATGTGTCCAAACAGCCAATATACTGAATCTCATTAGTAACTGAGAAATGCAAATTAAAAGCACAGAAAGGTCCCACTAGATGATTATCAGAACTGAAAGCAATGGTGATACAAAATCTGAAAGACATAGAGATGAGTAAAACTCACAAATTTGGCTGAGATTTGAATGTAATGACCTCACAAATGGTTGCAATTGAGATAACCGGCTTAGCCTGTGGGCTGTTTCTTTACACTATGTGAATATATGCCACTGTGATTGATTTAATAAAGAAGCTGACCAGCCAATAGCTGAAGGACAAAGTTAGGAGGGAAAGCCAAACTGAGAAGAAAGGCAGAGTAGGAAGAGTTACCAACCAGATGCAGAGGGAATAGGATGTGTATAAAATGAGGTAACAAGCAATGAACCATGTGGTAGAACTTAGATAAGAAATATGGGTTAATTTGCACTGTAAAAACTAGTTTGTAACAAGTCCAAGCTATTGGCTGAGCATTTATAATTAATATTAAGACTCCGTGTCAGTTATTTTGGAACTGGTAGGCAGGGAAGAAAATTCTGCCTTCATTGGCCCTACCTGATAAAGTAGAACATACCCATGATTTATATTTCAACAGTAGGGTCTGGAGAGATGGCTTAGAGGCTAAGATCACTTGTTGCTCTGAGGACCCTGGTTCAATTCCCAGCACACAATTGGCTCGCAACTATCCATAAGTCCTGCTACCTGGGCTCTAACTGGCATTCATATGCTGCACTTACATGTATGAAGGTAAAACATTCATACACATAAAGTAAAATAAATAAACCTTACAAAAATAATTCAGCAATATACTCCTAAATATGTACTCACCATGAATGTGCTTCTGTAAGTATGTAAAAGAACATTAACTGAACTATTATCCCTCATAGTGGAAAACTAGAAACAATTCATGGGTCCAAAGATGGAAGAAAAATAATTAAAGTGCTGTCGAGATGCAACAGAATACTACATAGCAATGAAAGTGGAGGAATCACAGCTACATTATCAAAATAGAGGTTGAACCACCTGGTTTAATAATCATAGAAGCCAGGCAGCTGTCTTAGTCTATTTAGGCTTCTGTAATGAATCACCTGAGGCTAAATATGTAATAAGAACATACATTATGTTTATGAAGAAGGACTGTTCAATGTCAAGATGCTGACATATTCACTGGCTGCTGACTACTGCTTTCTGCACTCAAGGTAGCATCTGTCACATGCAGGAGGGACAAACATTGTCTATGTCTCCTCATGCAGAAAAACATAGAAGGCAAAGGTCTATCCACTTCCTTCGAGTCCTTTTGTCAGGCAAGAATCTTACTAAAAAGGCAAATCAACTCTCCTTGGCTTTGTAACCTCCAGAAGGTCCCTTCTCTGTCACCCACAGAGAAGGTCCCTTCTCTGTCACCCACAGAGAAGGTCAAGAGGCAGCATGAGGGACAGCAGGAGAGTTGTAAAGATTCTGCCCTTATTTCTTGATCTCGTGCTTCATTTCATGACAATTTCTTGATGTCTGCATTTTTCTGCTTCCTGGGCTTACTTTTAAAAAAAAATAGTTTTGCCTTTTGAGAAAGGGTCTCACGCAGCTCAGGCTGGTCTTAAACTCACTGTATAACTGAGTCTAGCCTTGAACTCCTGATCATCCTGCCTCACCTTCCCAAGTGCTGGGATTATAAGCATGCCTTTCTGTGTACGTTTTATTATGTCTGTCATATTCATAATATTTAAAGGTTTTACCAAGTTTATAAACATTCATATTTAAGGGCACAGTAACAGAAAAACTGTGAGAGTAATAAAGACTAAAGATGTGCTAGAATCATTCACAAGATACAGACTCTGTTATATATAGCTTGTATAAATCAGCTCACCTAATTGCCATAACAGTCCTCTTAGAAATATAAAATTATCAGCCCCATCTTACAGGTAGGCAAACTAATACATGGAGAAGTTAAGTGACTTGTCTTCAGGACACTCAGAAGGTCCCCTACAAAGCCAAGATTCAGACCCAAGCAATGGAACACAGAGTCTTGGATCTTGACCACCAAGCTGGGTTTCCATCATGCGAAGGGCTAGCTGAAGAGCAGGCACACAGTTTCCTCAGGGTCCCCTTACATTATTCTAAGTACCAATCTTCCGTCTTGATTCACTGCATCCTGCCCAGGAAATCTGACTGCCATCCATCCATCACTCCTCTCCCCATTTGTTTTCTGTTGGTTTTAATACTCAGGCCTACCCCCAGAGTCTGTGCCCCTATTTCCAAAAGTCTAATGAAGCACTGTCTACTTGGAGCCTCAGGGATATCAGAGGCACTGTAATCACGCCTTTCAAAACATGAAATAAAATAGCCAAAGCCGATATCCATGAGACACCCCCCCACACACACACACACACACATACACACAAAGCTCACAGGCTGGATTTGATATCCCGGGTAATGGCTATCTGGTCAACCAGCACAGAGCTTCTGGCTTAAAGGCAGGATGTTAATACTGATTTGAGCGTCCCCCTGATCCTCAGGAGCCCAAAACTGAGGGTGACAGAATCATTGGGAAAGCCTGCTCCAAACAATGGGCATCTTCCCCTCCTAGAAAGAAGTGGCAGATAGGTAACATGGATACATTCGGAATACAGAAAGCAAAGGGGTGTGGGTGGGGGAGAAAGGTTTCAGGCTTGCTAGGAGTAGCAGGGGCCCAGGCTTCAGGCCTTGAAGAGGCTTCATGAAATAAACAGAGTTAACCACTATCTGCTCCTAGGAAATGTTGCCCTTTAAAACTTGTGTGGTCACCTGCCTTCCTCCAGTACTTGCTGGGAAGCCTGTTGGACTTGTTATCTGCAGCCCAGTAGAATGGCTCCGTGTAGGAGCACAATCCCTCTGGCACTAAGTTCATTTGTAATCATTGTGGAAGCCTACTTAATTACAACTAATGGGTGTATTCGTGCGAAGTGGTGTGTGGTTGGGAATTCCCCTCCCCCAGCTGTGAATATCCAAGAATATGCAGCAAAGATGCTCAGCCAGGAAGCAATGGTATTTGTGGACACCAGATCCCTACCCTTGAGGCCTGCCTTTGGTGGAGAAATCTCACCCAAGAAGTTTGCCCACAGGACACCTGCGTGGACAGCTATGGCACCTACAGGCTGTGCAGGGACGGGGTGTCCTTTTTGTGAGCTGCCATTTCGGGAAGCTAGATGACAGGGGCAGAGCCCCCCTCCGCAGGCCCCCCACGGAGGCTGTGATTTGCCATGCACATTATTAATGAGCTCCATCCTAAAGTTATTCTGGCTGCATGTGGAGCTTAGAGAACTTGGGAACACAACTTGGCAGGCAATATAGGCTTTAAAATGCAGCCCTTCCCCAGCCTGCCTTAAAAAAAATAATATCAAAGGGGAAAATCTGAGGGAGTGTACCGGGTGGGGGAACCATAGGAAACAAGGGCTTGCAAGAGTAAAGGGAGGAAATGAAGTGCTTTTGAGAGAAATGTTTTTCATATCCAGTCCTGTTTCCACTCTGTTCTGCTCCTCCCAGCCTGGGGTTGCTCTCCTGCAAGAGACCTTTCTCCTTCCTCAAGGTCTAGTCAACAAATACAGGCCCTTCAGGGCCACAGAGCTGTCTGGAGAAGCTCTCCTTTGACTTGCCCGGGTCTCAGAGCGCTGCCCCTCCCTGCACCTCCCTGCACCCACATCCCTTCCTGGTAGCCGTTTGGCACTTCATTCATTGAATTATTCATCAAAACAGATATGGAGGCCTTGCTGTGCAGCTGCTAATCCTGAGTCTTAGCTAACTCAGCTTTCCCTGTGGGTGTCTTGTGTTTTTCAAGGGGCCGAGTTCCCAGGCATAGGAAACACAGTGGTAGGTTCATGGCCTTGTTGTTCAAGGCCTAGACTGGAGGCTTGACACTGCTCTTCCCTGAGAGATGACTGTTGGATGACAGGACACATGGACTGATGGCCTTGCTCACTCATCCCCACTGCCTCCTCCCCAGGAAATTGCCAGGAGCATCCTTACCATTTTCCCGGAGGGCAACTGTGAGCAGAGAAATGATGTTCCAGGATGAAAGCTCTGGTAGGTTAAACCAGTTTCTCTCCTGTAAGGATCAAATCTGTGGAAAGTGAGAAGGCCAGGAAAATACCATGACAGGCTCCTAATTAACTCAGTTAAGAACTAGGCCTCAGTCCTGACTCTTGAAACTAAACAAGACAGTTTCTGAGGAAGACACGAACTAAGGGCAATCAATCATCAACGCTCCTGACAGTGAGGACAAGGGGAATTGCACATACTAGGCCTGGATCATCACACATACACACACACACACACACACACACACACACACATTACTTCAAGGCAATAACCAAATAAGGGCAAAGCCTGGGACTTGTCCAGACTTGCCAAAGAATGGAAAAGCTATAGCCTTAGTCAACCCGTTAGCCCTAATTAATTAGAAACGTACTAATATGATTGCCACTGGCATAAGCCTATCCTAGATAGAGATGATCTCACTCTCTTTAGAATTCCTTTAGTTGTGTATAAAGGAGCCTGCAAGCTTTTCTTGAGGGTCGCCATTTTTGCTTTTGTGTTGGATGTGTGGTGCCAGCAAGCTGGTATTTCTATTCTTGAGCTATTAAGTGCTCTTGTTGATTGCATACACAGATGGTGGTCCTTTGTGGGACTTCTCTGGGACCCTAACATAAAACTAGAGCTGAAACTCCTGTTTTAACTGGATGACTCCTGTTGGAAGACTATGTGTCCAAATAACTAGGCCAGGATGGGAAGAAGAGCCAATCAACTAGTGATGGGCTGGTTGTTTTCAAAGAGAAATAGGCATTCATTCCATGAATATCAAATAACTTGTTGAAGGCAGAGCCCTGTGAAAAGATGGTAGAAGGACAGAGATAGAGACCTGGGTCCTGGCCTATGAAGGACAAGAACAAGAGGCAGGCATTAGAAGAATAAGAAACTGTTCACCTGCCTGGAAATGATCAACCTATAGGAACCAGGAAAGACATCCAAGAGGAGGCCCCTTGATTTGTTCATGGAAGCTGTGTTATAGATCACCCATGTTCCCTGCCAGCTCCCTCTGAATGGAGAATCACTTTCCAGTGAAGACCCTTCTTTGAACAAAGTATTATTTTCAACATCTACTGGGCTGGCTCTGTGATTTTTTTTAACCTGAATACAGCCCGTTTACTACCACTGGGGGTAAGTCACCAGAAGCACACAAAATATAAAGGGATCTGCAGTGTAGGGCTGCTTATGGATACAAGCAGAAGAAAGTCTGTCATGCTTTCATCAGTCTTTTTTTTTTCTTTAGTTCCCATTAGGATTTTATATGTATTGATTTTATATTAAAATTAATTTTCTCTGATCAAAGCTTTCCCCGAAAGTTTCTATGATGTATTTATTGCTCTGTAAAATAAACTGTAATGCAAGGCAGAACAAGTCAGCCATATTTGGTCTGGAGCACAGTGCTATTGACTTAGAATCGCAGATGCTCACACATGAGAGACAGGCAAGACAGAAGGGCCCTGCTATACAGAAGCTTCAAGCTCAACCCCCACTACCCATGAGCGAGTCATCAGCAACATTCAGGAGGTAAAGACAGAAAAATCAGACAAAGTTCAAACTCCTCCTCAGCTCTAAATTGAACTCAACTACTGCATAGGAGGCTACACAAGACCCAGTTTCAAAGGTGTGAATCGAAAATGTCTAAATGAAGACCAAATGTCTTACCACTCCCAGGGCCAGACAGTAATACTCTTGATGATGAGAAACACCCTTTTGGACGAGCTCATTGCTATCCCCAAGGTGCTAGGCCTCACTTTGGTTCAGGAGAGTGAGAGGCCGCCAGACATGTTCCTATTGCAAGATGTGACAGAAACAAGTTTCCCGGCCAAGGTAGCGATGCCTGGGAGGCCTTGGACCTCATTCCTCATGGAGCACTTCAGGGAGCTGTGAGGGAAGTTTTCTTCTACTGGCAGACAGCCTCCTCTGAATCCCAGGGGGCGGGGGGAGTTGCCTTTCTTCAAGAAGAAACCTTGGCAAGCACTTCTGCTGCCTTGGGAAGAGCAGTGCAATGAGAAATGACCCAGGGGACATCTGTTTTGTGAGAATCTCCTATTGTACTTGACAAACATCCACAGCTCTCAACTCTCTTCTGCAGAAGTCTGGATTCCTGAATCTAGCAGTAGGCAGGCACCCTCTTTTTCTTGCATAAAAATCTCGGTATGTCTGCACTGCACTGTACCACATTAGACAGAGAAGCATACCATTCTCCCCACACAGTGACCCTGAACAGGGAGACATCAGAATTGTTCATCTCAGAACCTGTCAACATGTCCTCTTCTCTCTTGGAAAGGTTGCAGTCAGGGTTAAATAACAAGTGATTACCGAGTGCCTTTCTCATTGAAATGAGAATTAATATTAATGCAATTATATGCTGATGGATTCAGCATTCTGCTGAAATGAATCAACATTTAAACTCTATCATTTAACAAAAACAAAGCCATCCTGCAAAGACTACGAGAGTAAGTCAGAAGGCAGACACATACAAAGGATTCTACCAGGTACAATTTCTGTAAGACTATTCTAGGAATTAGAATAGAGGAAGAAAGCAGAGGGGTGGGAGGGAGAGCTCTCCCTGCTGAAATACATATTTCCATAAAAGGTAAAAGTTGGTTTGTTTTTTATGAAATACCACAAATAAGTTCTAAGACTCATTGAATTCTTTATCTACTTTAGCCCAAATTATTGTTTTTACAGGATTTTTAAAGCCTTAAAAATATAGCACTATAGCTAAAACAGGGCCATTTCTCCAAACGATGAGATTAAAAACAGGAGGCAGGGAAAAGAAAAACTCTTCTGGAACAGTAAAACGTGGTTATCCATTTCTTGCAAGACAGATGGTACAACCCAAGAGATATGTGTGTCACAAATATCCCCACACCAAAGTACACGTTCTTGCATACATTTGGAATGGTCCCCCTGACTATCAGTCAGTGCCCTACCAAAACAGATGGGCTACTCAAACTCTAATTAGTAGGTGAGGACCCTGGTGGTCCTACAAATGAAGCTACCCTCGCCACTGCTATGAAACACACAGGCCCAAGACTCTGTCAGAGTAAGGTTTTCCGTCACTGATGGGATCCAAACTCAAGTCTCTGGATACCTGGTACTTTGGCTTTTATCCAATGTTATGGGTTAAATTTTGTTCCCCACCCCAAAATATATATTGAAATCCTCATCTCTGGTACTTTAGAATGTAGGTTTTTATTTAGATAAGATGCATATAGATGTAACCAAGCAAGCTACAGTGACACTTTAGAGATGGTTTTAATCCAACATGACCTCTGTCCTTATTTTTTAAAGGAAACTTGGCCATAGAAACAAATGTAGGTATCAGAGAAAAGTACCTGTGAGAAGACAGGTAAGAAACAGCCCCTTGCCAGCCAAGAAGAAAGGCCTTGAATGTTTCCTTCCTTCACAGGCCTCAAGAGGAGCCAATCCTGCCCAGACACCAGGCCTGCTCTATAAATTCTAGCTTGAGTTACAGTCTTAATAGATTGATATAGAAAATCTGAATGTTGTGGAGGAGGAGAATGAATGTCTATGTCAAGCTCTATGAGCATATTTACCTTTTATTTTATCATTTAGATACCTATACATCTTGGTTTCCTTAAAATGAAAAACAAAGTCAAGTTTTCCCTAGAAGTCTCTTTTACAAATGGTAGCCTTTAAAATCTACAGACTAGGGCCTGTGGATGTGGCTCAGTTGGTAGAGTACATCACTTGCCTGCAAGAAGGTCTGGATTCTATCCCCAGGACCACATAAGACTGGGTGTGGTGAATGATGGCTATAATTCCTACACTCAGGTGTAGAGGTAGGAAAATCATATCTTCAAGGTCACCTTCAGTTACTTAGTGAGTTTAAGGTCAACCTGCTATAAATGGAACCCTGGCTCAAATGTTAAAATAATAATGATAATGATAATAATAATAATTTAAAAATAACAGAAGACACAGCCTATTGTTGGTTTTGGAATCAAGGATTTCAGAGGAAATAAGGTGACCCTGAGAGTCATAATTAGTGTAGAAACAAAGGAAATTCATAATAACGGTGGTGGATTTCATCAGAAGAAATAGAAATAGCAAAGAACATACCTTTTAATTCTAGAGTGCTCCTGGATAAAAGGTGCCCATCTCTCTTCAGGATAGCATCATCTGAGATCCACCCTCAGTGGAGCTCCTATCTCTAATGCACCTTTCTAATGCCAACCCTTTCAACTTCCAGAAATCACCAGCCAGGAAGGATGAACACAGGTGGGCGGGTGCTCTGAGGTCCTCATTTACATTCCTTTCCCCAGCCCTGAGTTAAGTAGGCATGTGCAATAGTATTTCTGCAGCCCCTGGAGTCTCACCTGCTCGTGTCTGTGGGCCTTCAGCACCACATCGTTTGCAGGGTGAGCTGCTGGCACACACTGGGGCAAGTGCAGGCTTCACAGCCTGATTCCTCCCACAGCTCACAAATGGATGCAGAGTCAGAACCTTAGCTGTCTGAAGGATGGCTCTCTGTCTCTGCCACCATCCAGGAAGCAGACGTGTTTCTGAGGAGGCAGCTGCAAACAGGAAAAGCTGACCGTCTTCCAGCTAAGTCTTTATTTTCCTCCTTTTCAACAGGTTGCTGCTCAGAATTTCCCCTCAGTGGCACTCCTTCAGCTAGCCTTGAAAGGGAGAAAGGACTCCCAGTGCATCCCAAAGGAGTTTCTGACTTTGAGCAAGAAGAGGATTCATCAGGAAGCCTGGTTTAGAATCCTAGAAAGATTCCGAGAGGCGGTTAGTTGGGGTCACAAGGGAGGATGCCACTGTGCATCCTTACGAAAGGGCATTCAGGAAGAACTAGAATCCCTTCCACAGCAGGGAAGAGCATCTCTACTGGAGTTCACATAGAGGGTGGGCTAGGAGGGGGAGGCTTAGACAGCAAAGCACTCCCCTACTCCCTAAAATACGCTCCCAGCAAACCTTGAGTTCGTCACCCTCTATCAGTTTCGGAGACACATCTGTTTGTATCTGCCAAAGAAAACGGGAGTCTCTAAAAGAGCAAACAAGCTGCGTGCAGCCTGCCTTGCCTGCTTACAGAAGTGCTCCTGTTGCTGCATTTTGGTGCATTGTGTACTGCTTACCAGTTGCTTGGGTGCAGGGCTCTCCCAGCATGCTCCTTTTCAGCATGGCATAGGAGACATCCCTTTCTCTGGCAGCCAGGAGGCTATTTGAAAGTGCCATCTTTACCTGAGATTACTTGTATATTTTCCACCCCTGGCCCCTAATTGTCTTTGCAATGATTCCATTTAAAGCACACCTCTTATCCTACACAACCTGCCTTAAGTCCTCTTCAGAAATAAATAACAGACATCAGCAGGCTTTGCTGAAGATGCACCTGTCGCCCACAGGCTGCAGGTGACCTCGGCACCTTCCATAAAACTGTGTAGGGTGCAATGAAACACCACAGGATATCCCAATGCCCTGCAGCAGTATGAAAAAAAATATGCTGTTTATCCTAAAGCCCCAAATATCACCTGTCAAGTTCCCTTCCTCCCACTCTGCTAACAACACTTAGAGAAAGACACAGATTTCTCCCGAGAATTTGTTGTTCTCCTTGTTCTTGACTTGAAGTGACAATTTCCTGAGTGAAGACTCTGAGGCTGCAATGCAAACAGGAGACAGAGAAAGTCTACCTACTAGCAACAAGTAGGGAAAGCTGGCTCTCATTGAGACCCAGTAGGTCTCCACCTGCTACTTGTCCACGCTCCCCACAAGATCTGATTCAAATATATTTACTCCCAAAGGCGTTCAGGTCCCCAGCTCAGAATCATCTCCTTTGCCTAGTGTTCTAACAAAGATGAACTGCCTGTAGCTTCCCAAATGCAGTCTGCGACCTTGTCTTCTGCAAGCAACTTCAGCCTCCTAGCTTCTCCCTTCTCCCCACATAGGAGCTGGAAGGATTGTTTTCTATCACCCGTGTGATATGATTGTTTTACTTCCTGTAGTATAATATTCATTTAACTACTAAAAATCTTCATTTCTAAAGCCAGGGAGGCTGGTGCTAAGGGAGAGAACTGTGAGTTGGAGGTCAGCCTTGGCTACGTACTGAGACTCAGTCTCAGAACACACACCAAGACAGAGAAAGAGGAAGAAGGAAGAAGGGGAAGGAGGGAGGAGAGGAGAGACCATTCATTTCATTCTGGAGCACTTTGGTTCCCTTTCTACGTTCAGTAGTGCTAGAAAGTTCACAGGGTCAGCTCTTCCCTACAGGTCATGAACTCCTGGTGCCTCATGGATTTTGCATATCGGGGCCATGTCGTCACACGTTGCCTGAGAAGAACTTCTCTTGTCCTCTGTCTACAATCACAAATACCAGGAAAGTGCCTCTATTTGTGTTTCTGGGAAAACATTTCACGGTCACCAGTGTATACTTCTCTCTTCTCCACCCTAGGAAATTTGGAGGCTCCTAAAGTCCCACAGGGCAGTTGCTCAAGGCAAAACCAGGGTGTGAATAAATAAAAAAAAATCCAAGAATGAAGGCTTTTAGTGCATATCCAAATGAGCAATGTCTAAGTGGGCAGAGACCCACCCAGAGTACAGCAGTGTCCAAGAGTTCACTTTGTTGATGGAATCCTAAACTGAATCATCTGAGAAGCATCCATTTAAAAATGTCTTGGCATGAGTATTTATACAGTTATAGAAGCTGCTGGGGCCCCTTGTGCAAGACTTTGATCCACTCATCTCTTCCAAATAAGCGGCCAAGGCCCAGAGAAACAAATTCATGAAGTCAAGGTGTCTCACTAGGGCCAGACCTTCTGTTCTCCAGCTCCATCCACCCACTCCTCATCCAGGGTCCAGCTTCATTCACACGACTGTGAATTAGACACAGGAGAGGAATTCTGCACTCATCATGAGGGTGGGGAACAGTTGCACCTCTCCCAGCTGGGGAAGCTGCAGTAAACACGGAAAGTTTTGCTGGCCAGCCACAGCGAGAACAAAAGCTCCTGCGCTCTCTCTCTCTCTCTCTCTCTCTCTCTCTCTCTCTCTCTCTCTCTCTCTTTCTCTCTCTCTCTCTCTCTCTCTCGGCCAGAGAGCTGCACCTGGAGCTCCTATTTCTGAAGGCTCTTCGCCGCACACTCTCTTCATCCCTCGACTAAGATAAAATGAGGAGGATAAAGGGACACACCCTCTACTATTGCCCAGCGGAGGTGTTACTGGGAATCCCGAAAGCTGGTTGGAGTTCTTGCTGTCTTGTTGAATTAAAGCAGCATTTGAGAAGTGTACACAAATAGCAAAGTAACAGAAGATTTTATTCTGAAACAGGTGGCAGTGCTGAGCAGACACAGTGCAGGGCAAAAGTAGGCCCTGGGTGGCGGTGATAATCAAGAGTACCAGATTACCGGATTTCTAGGGCTTCCTTTTATGGTTCAGATGGAGGAGGAGATGGTTGGTAGTAGTGGGTGTGGGTGGTTTTCTGTTCAGATTGACAAGCCTGGGTAAGATAAGCCTTTGCTCAAAGCACCAAGTCCTTTTCTATGATCTATGTGGTTTTAATGGTATGTATGCCCAATCATACATACGCACAAGAAGGTAAATAGAGGTGTCTCTAAGGGTTCATCAAATGACAGAGATAGCTTACTGTACATGCACTTGGAGCCAGTTCAGGCTAGATAATCTCATTGTCTCTAGTTCCAGCAAGTGTTTGGCCACAAAAGGGGAGCAGTTATGAGGCCGCCAAGGAACTGGGAAAATGGAATGAAGAGTGTCTTTGTTTGGACAGGGATCCATGTGGCTCTGTACAGGCAGAGGTATGAGTTGCAAACCTTCCTTGAAAACTATCTGCCTCAAAACCCCTTTTGCAACCAGAACCTTAACAGGTAACTACTATGGAAACTAATATGGAAGTTCCTCAAACACACAAAAAAAACCTATCATGTGACCGTCTATACCACTAACGAATATGTACCTGAAGGATGCTAAGTCAGCATTACACAGAAATACTTGCACACTGATGTTTATTGCAGCACTATTCACAATAATCAAGACATGGAATCAGCCTAGGTGCCCACCAACAGCTGAATGGGTAAGGTAACTGTAATACACATGTGCAATGAAATTTTCATTCAACAGAAAAGAATGAAATTATGACATGCATGGGAAAATGAATGGAACTGTAGGTTGTTATGTTATATGAAATAATTCATAGTCATAGAACAAAAGAATGCTGTGGGACAATGGTCTTGTACACTGTAAAGATTTGTTACTTGTACTGGTTTAATAAAACACTGATTGGCCAGTAGCCAGGCAGGAAGTGTAAGCAGGGAAACCAGAATAGGGGAATTCTGGGAAGAGGATAGGCTCTGTCTGCAGCTGTCACTCAGACACAGAAGAAGCAAGATGAGAATGCCTCACTGATAAAGCTACCAAGCCGTGTGGCTAACACAGGCAAGAATTATAGACTAATGTAAGATTTAAGAGTAAGTTAATAAGAAATCCTGAGCTACTAGGCCAACCAGTTTATAATTAATGTAGACTTCTGTGTGTTTCTTTGGGACTGAATGGCTATGGGACTGGGCGGGACAGAAACCTCAGTCAACAAAAGAAGGCAAATAGAGATGCCTAAAGGAAAACAGGGACCAAGAGAAAGTAATGGGATATATAATAATGACCAGGAATTCAGGTCATTCTCCTCTGCATAGAGCAGTGGTTCTCAACCTGTGGGTTGTGACCCCTTTGGAGGTCAAACGACCCTTTCACAGGGGTCAAGTATCAGATATCCTGCATATCAGCATTACAATTCATAACAGTAGCAAAATTGTAGTTATGAAGTACCAACAGAAACAATTTTATGATTGGGTTCTACCCAACATGTAGAACTATAATAAATGGTTGCAGCATTAAGAAGGTTAAGAATCATTCACATCAAGGGTCATGGGGAGGCTAAAATATTATAGATTCTGTCTCAACCTGCTTCCCAAAATAATTCTTGTGCCAGTAGACACATAGATCTAGTACTTGGATCCAGTGTTTTACTCCAGAGCTAGCATTATTAGTATAAAACCATGCTGCTCACTACTCTGTGAGACTAGGAATAAATGAACAAATAATAAGATACTATATTAGGGGCTAGAAAGCTTAAGGCTAAGTAAAAATTGACAGGGAACCCATAGGGCATCTTATATGCACAAAAGATACAAGCATTTTCTTTGCAGAACAGTTACCATGAAATAAAAAAAAAATCGAGGTTTGCTGTGAGAAAAGTAAAATGGCACGGTCACTTTGTAAGACACGGTAGTTTCTAAAAAGCTAAACATGGATTTGCCATGTGAATCAGTATTTCCACTCTTCAGGATGTACTTGCCCAAAAGGGAGTGGGGCAAAGAGGGAGAGAAAGTTCATGAATATCTGGAGCATCACAATAAACTAACTCAATATCTATCAGCAGATGAATAAATAAATTGTGGTATATCTATGCAATGGCATATTATTCAGCCAATAAAAGGAATGCAGCCATTATATGATCCAATAAGAAACCTGAATAGCCCCTAAACATTTCTCGAACTTAAAGATATGAAACACAAAAGTCAAATATTGTATGTTTCTATTTGTGTGAATATACAGAGTAAGTAAATCCATAGGGACAAATAGGGTATTCTTTCTCTTGCTAAGGGCTGAAGGAAGGAAACAATAGAGAATAGATGCTGAATGCTTTTCATCAAGGGTGGTAATAATATTTACTATTGAACAGGGCAGAGGAGGCAGTTATATAACATTGTGAATGCTCTAACCATTACTAATTCATTTTTAATGGTCGAGCCCTGACTAATGTATTTTACATGGTGGGATTTTTGTCTCAGAAATAGTGATATTAAAGGAATGCTATAAACAAAAAGGAAAATTACTGATGGATTTCTAGCAGATGTGGAATTTAGCCCGGAGTTTCAATGGCAGCTGGGATTAACCTGGATGCAGGCTCGAGAGCTCAAAGCAGTGAGTGAGCTGCCTGCAGCCCTGGACAGAAGACATCTTCACTTTGAGAGCGAATCCTGGTTGTCAGCTTGACTGGAGTCGGAATCAACTGAATAACATACTGCTGGGTGGGTCCTTGACAGTGTCCCCTCAAAAGATTGACTGAGGAAGGACAACCATCCCCACAGCAGACAGTTCCTTCTGGCTGTGGGCTTTCACTCCTTGCTGTCTACGAGTGTATCTGCTGTGCTGAGGCTCATCTTTCCACCATTCTCCAACATCAGATCCAGATTTCTCAGCCTCCATAAAGCATGGGCAGAAAAGCAGTGACCCTCTAACAACCTCCTGGCTTCCGTGCCAGACTAGAACTTCCAAGACATCTAGCCAGGTGGACTGAGTACTACTGGATTCTCACACTCCATTGATGAACTGCCTAGCCTCTATCTTGAACTCAGTCTAATAAGTCCCCTTCACAATATGCATTCCTTCTATCAACTCCGTTCCTTGGGAACACCCTGGCTAATGCATTTCTCTCTGCACTTTCTTACATAGCTGGCCTCAGGATTACCTCACTTCACCTTGTCCAAAACCTCAACATAGCACTCAGTGGATTCAGAAATTAGCAAGGACACTCTACATGTTTGCAGAAGGCTTTATATAAATTGTGTGAAAAGGGATACTTACTGAAGAGCAATGTGCTAGTATTAGAAAAACTGGGGCAGGTTCCAAATGACTCAGACAGCCACAAAGCTCCCCAGATTTGTCTGGGGCTTGTAGTCTAATGTGGTTATCCATGTCTCAGGTGGCTCAACCCAGTCCCAGGAGGTACCTACAAATGTCATTCCATCCACTGCAACCTACCTAACTCTGATCCATCATCCATCAGGACTTTATCCATGACACAGGTCAAAGGTCTCAGCAAGGCTGTATCAGAGACCCTTGACCCTAAAGAAGGATATACCTGAGAAGGATATAAAGATGTCCACCAACATTACACAGCTCTGTGGACAAAAAAGGGTGGAGGGGAGACAATGACAACGGCTTCATCATGGCAGAAATCTATGACTCACTCTTGTGCTGGGTCTGCCTTCCTTCAGCAGCAGACTGAGGAAGTATCCTAGGACAAGGGAGGTGTCCTATTCATCTGCTCTCTTGGGAAGGGTTTGAAGAGCACTTAGGAAGTCTAGGAACTGCCCCAATATTGGCCTTGTTTTCTAACTCTGAGCACAAGGTCCCTTTTGTAGTAGCTTCTCCAAGTTGCCTTGGTCACACCAAGGTCCCTGGCCCATTCCCACCAACCTTCAGGACCAGTTTCATGGTGGAAAGGAGTAAAGATGCTGTGGGACATTGTTCTGTATTCTGTCAATTATATTTTAAATAAACGCTGATTGGCCAGTAGCCATGCAGGAAGTATAGGCGGGACAACCAGACAGGAAGTAAAGGCGAGGTGTGGAGAAGAGAGAATTCTGGGAAAGCGTGGTGCACAGTCCTATCCCAGCCACAGAAGTACAATGTGACTGCCTCAGTGAATAAGGTACTGAGTCACGTCACTAGCATAGACAAAAATAATGGGCTAATATATGTTATAAGAGGTAATAAGAAGTCTGAGTTATTAGGTCAATCAGTTTATAACTAATGTAGACCTCTGTGTGATTGCCTTGGAACTTAACGATTGTGAGAACAGGGCAGGACAGAAACCTCAGTCAACATAAAGAGGTATATTCTGCTCAGTTGAGAAACTGCTTTCAGCCCCTGTGGAGGGAGGGACATCTAAGTGTGCAAAGGAATGTATGTAGCTGGGAGCTTTGCCTCAAATCTACCAACCCGAGGACAAAGCCAGTCCTTTTTTTTTCTGCAGAAACAAAAATAGCAGTAAGAAGGCCCATCTCCTTTCCAGTAAAATGCATCCCCAATTAAAGCCCAGAGATCTCGCCTCCACACCCTCCTTCTTATCTTCCCGTTTGCCTTTTCAATGGGGAGGACAGGTCACAGGAAGCTGTCCTTCCCACCTTACACTGGGCATGCCTTTCTTTCTTTATCCGTTCACGCAGAGGGCGAGGGACTTGCTGTCGTATTTATCCTGTATTGTCTCGTTGACATTGTGCTTGCACATACAGAAACTAGTGGACCAGATACTGAGCCAGTCTATCCCCACGCATGCACCAACAACATACAGGGCTTTGTTACCTCAGGATCAACATACACATGAATTAAAACTGTTGGCATGTATTGCAGTTCTGTTCCATGCTAAGCACATGCTAGGCACTTTAAATATACTTGCCCCACATTTCTGTCTACCATGGAGAATAAGTATTCTATTCTGTGGGATGGTTGAGGACCGTCTGTGTCCTCAGCCTGTCTTCTCTAAAAGTTATGGCATTTAGTGTCTGCTGATACATTCCCACAGCCCCACTGAATGACCTTTTCTGTTGTTGTCTTTAACATCCTGACCATGTTGACATCCCTTCCACATTAGAATAGTTTTCTCTTGACTCTCTTGATGTTAAACTTTAGGGTCTTCCTCCTACCAGATAACTTTGGCCATGGTGTTCCTGGGCTCACAAAAACATAGCGAAGTTAGTTCTGAAAAATGGTGATCACACCCTGAGCTCCACTGTCTATTAATTGCGACAGAACAAAATTATTTCATCTCTCACTACTTAGTTTACTTCACATGGTTATTGTAAAACTCAAGAAATATCCATACAGTATAATTAAGAGGATTCCTACCACTGTTTGAATTCTCGCTTATTACTTGAGTTACCCAGGGTTACTGTACTGCCTCTAAAGTCTTAAGTTCCGTTGAGCCGTCTGCACTCCTCTTCTCCTCTCACTCCTGCCTAAGGCAGCCTCATCCATCTCCCTGGCTGTGTGTCATCTACACATTGGCATCTCCAAATTCCTATCTCCCACCCAGATCGCCTGTAAGCTGCAGGCTCATTTATCCAATAGCTTCCTTGACACATCCATTTGGATGCCACGCAGGATCTCAATTGACACGTCTAAAACCGAGCACTCACCTTCCTCGAGCCCCTCCTCGTTTGTCTTTATCGCACACATTGGCACCATCATTTTCTGCTGCTTAAGTAGCAAATGCGGGTTCATCCTTGACACTTCTCTTACTGGTGCCTCCCACCCGGAATTCATTACCACGGGCTTCCAGTTTCACCTCCAAGAGACATCTTCACCCCATCCCCCTTCTCTACATTTCCCATGGCTGTCACTGTAGTCTAGGTTGCAGCCACCTCTGTTTTACTTCTTACGGGATAGATCCTTCATTCCTTTGCCATCCAGAACACTGCAGAGGCTGAGCTTTTGATATTGTTCTAGTGTTAATTGAATCATTAATCAGGTTCTGCTGAAAACACCATTCTATCTTCCTACCATCTGTAGCCCAAACTCAGTTTCTCCTAGTGACCCTCAACTTCTCCAGTCTCCTCTTGCCCCTCCTACACTGAAGCAGCCACCTTCCTTTCCTCCTTCCCTTTCTCCCTCCCTCCTCAGCTTCTGCAGTCTCTTCTTACTTAACCTTCTTTGTGCCATGGTCAAGTTTTGTAGCTAGAACCCTGTTCAATATGGCTAGGTTTTGAGCTTTAGGGTTTTTGTTGTTGTTATTTTTTTCTTCTTGGCTTTTAAACTTCTTTTTCCCCCTTTATCATCATTAGTACCTTCTGTGCTTTTCTGTTCCTGTGTTGAGTGTGGGCATCTGTGTGTCACATCACTCACATAGATGCTAGAGGACAAGCCAATGTAGCCGTCCTCACCTTCTGCCTTCTTTGAGACAGGGTCTCTTACTATTGTGCCGTGTATAGCATGTTAAATGGCATATAAGCCAGATTCTGAAGGCTGTCCTGTCTCCGCCTTCTATTTCCCCATAGAGATGGGATTACAGTCACACATTCTGGAATTACAGATGCTACAGAAGGCTTTTATGGAGGCCCTACCGTTCCAGAACTAGGTCCTTGTATTGTACGGCAAGTGCTTTACCCATTGAACCATTTCCCCAGCTCTGGATGTTTGTGATACAGGCTCTCATGTAGCCCGGACTACCTGCAAAGTCAGTATGTCTGCCTCCATCAGACCTGGGATTACAGGTCTGTACCACCATGCCTGATACTCCCCATGATGTTTTTAATGTACAAAGTCTATGAGATTACAAAGGAAACCAAAGATATCAAAAAATAATAGCATACATAGGCAGACAGCATATGAGAAACCTCTGAGCCTTCTGCTCAGTGTCCCCTTGCACCTAAAACCACTCTAAAATCTACAGGCTATTTTAAATATATATTTGCAGTGTAGTAAAAATATATGTGCATCTTTGTTATGTATTTGCTTACCCAATTCAACAATGGGTGTAATAACTGTCATAATTCTATTGAATGTGATACAAAACAGCCATTCTATTGGTGGCAAAGTCACAGACATTGCAAACATTACCATACAGTAAATTCCAATCTCATGCAATCCATAAACCTTATTTGTGCAGACGCTTTTTTCCACATGCTTCCACTGAGTAGCTTCCTGCATACCCTTAAGCTTCAGCATGACCTTCCTCTCTTCCTCACCCACTAAGTGCAGATCCTGCAAACTTCACCCATTAAGACCAATTTCTACATCCCAAAGTTTTTCTAAAGTTCTACATTTGAGTGCATTTCTCCACATGATCTGGATCTTTATCGGACACCGCAGTGAAAAACCTGCAAAAGGAAGGAGCAAGGCCTACCTTGCTCAGGTGCTCAGCGTCCAGGATCTAGCAGAGGTGATTCAGAGAATGTCTGAACAAATGCATGAGTTTATCACTGGTGAGCAATGGAGCATGGCTATAACAACCTCAGTTCCAGAGTTTGTTTATGTCCCCTTCTTGCATCACACTGAATGGAACCCAGGGGTCTGTGAATGTGTGAGCCTTATACCATCCACTGACCTCTCTAATTGGTCAAAAAGTTGTCTGTGCAACTTAGCTTGAACCCCAGGAAGAATACCTTTACCAAAAGGCATCTCCAATGTTGAAAACCATTAGTGAAAACCAAAGAGCCTGTACTTTCCAGTTACTTTTATTTTGTGAAACTTTAAATGATTTCAGATGCATTCCTGATTGAAGTAGAAAATTATGATGATAATGAGACTAATAAGCATTTATTGAGTGTTATATATAAATATATATGATCATATATGTGTGTATATATGTGTACATACATATATGATCATCTAGTCCTTATATTCCTACTTCAGAGTTTAAGAATGTGGAGGATGAGCTCAAACTACACCTTGCACCCCTCTACCATGTCACATAATTGTTTTAAAACTCTTTCCATTTACCCTAAGAAGCTAAGATCTGATTGAAAAAAAAGGAATCTTTCACACAAATAGATTCTCAAATGGATCATATCTTAACCCAGTCACTTCAAATGATACAATCCCTAAGATCAGTATGTCATCAAATACATGAGTCTTCTGTGTGAACAATCAAAAAGCAATGATACCAACTCCAAGTTCAAAACCTGAACCACTGCCTGGGTTGAGAGTAGACAGGAGTCATCACATCAAGGAACCCAGTGAGAAAGGAAAAAGAGTGGAGGTTCAAGTAGGGGAACTGTGATAGATGGAGGTGCCAGATACTAGCCCAGAGTCACAAAGCAAAACAAGTCAGACTAAGAAAGACTGTGATTATGTGTTTTCTCTTATTCATGTAGGTACATAAACTGCAGATATAAACGATGATGACAATGATAGATATATAGATAATTGCAAGATAGATAGATAGATGATAGATAATTGCTAGATAGATGATAGATAGATAGATAGATAGATAGATAGATAGATAGATAGATAGTAGATAGAGCTATCAGCAATGTCAGACTCAGTTATACTAAACTTGAGAGCCAGGATACAGTAGGATGAGGCTATAGGCAGGTCCTTAGTCAGGGTGAAGCAATCAGGGGATGGCTTCTAAGTAGATCTCTGGCTTGTGTTATACATTAGAAGTGGTTATGGTCTAGCTTGGGTATAACATTTGGAGCTCAGGGTTATTGTCAGCGTTCATGTAAGCATCAGGAAAATAGTTTTGAGAGTCAGGCAAAAGTGGTACTTTGGTCTGAGTTCAGATCTTAAAGCATGGTAAACCTTAGGGTTTTTTTTTTTTTTTTGACAAAGTTCAGTCTAAGGAGTTGTGGCAGCATGGGATTTTCACAGATAGCATGAGTGTAATTGCTGGCATGTTTATTATGTAGATGTTTCTATATACCCAGAAGGTTTCTTTAGGTACAGCTACACTCAGAAAAGTTTCACCCCAAGACTCTAGCATTGTTTCTGCTTGTGAATGAAGGGCACTCATGGCTTCACATCCTTTACCACCTGGGAGTCACTGAGACCCAACCCTGCATTCTAGCTTGCCCATGCTTGCATGATCACCAGCTCTGCATCCCAGAAGAGATGAGAGGAGTTCCTGGAAAAAGTAGCCTAACAGTCTTCAGTAAACAGAAAAGCTTGCTTAGTAAAGGTAAGAGATTCCTCAGAGGCTTTTAACCCTAATGCCTGCAAAAGGACTAGCCTATATTGAATCTGTTATGCGCTCCCTCAGCTCTGCCATGGGACACCATGTCCTCTATATCTCAGCCCAGCTCTGAACCTCCAAATGTCCCTGACTGACTTTCTTTCCTCAAGGCCAGATCAGGGTGTCATGTGTGTAGTATGATAGTTACTGGGGAGACATGAACTCACATGAACTTCTTAGTTGACTAAGTGGGGATCTTTTAAAAGAGCCAAGGACCCCTGAAGCCCTTCCTTTATGACCACATCACTTATTACATGCCCTAAGCTTTACTGTCAGGTCATGCTCACCCCACCCCAGGAGCAGTAAGTGTTTGTTCTTGTCAGATAAAAAGGGCAGACCAAAGTGACAAAGACACCAAAGTCCAACTTGGTAAACCAATAGGGTTACTTACAGGCACATAAGCAAACGGGGTGCTTACAGGCTCACACGTGACTAAAACGTAGCTCCATCACCAAAATTCCCACAACCTGGTAACTGTTCACAAAAGTTGATCCCTGGAGCACTCTGAATGATTTTCTGGCCTCTCCACAGGTCTGTCTGGGAATCTCCTTAACTCACCCTCTGGGGAATGCCCAGGTCAATAGACGGTAAACACTAAATCCCTCTATAAAAGAAAAAAGCAATTCCACCGACTAGAAAGTTCAGAATGAGCCTAGATCCAACACACTGCCCCTGGAATGGGGCAAGCATGACTCAACGGTAAAGCTAGGGGCATGTAATAAGTGGATGTGATCATAAAAGAAAGGTTTCAGGGGTCCTTGGCTCTTTTAAAAGACCCCCAAATTCTTAGGCAACTTTTCCATCTCATTCCCGGAACAGCAACATTGGTTTTCCATGTTGTTTTGGTGAAAGGTCTTCGAAAAACCATTGGAAAAACAAGTCATAAAAGAAATCACCCTTTCCCCCTAGAAACATAATGGAGACATGGATCCACCAATACCAAATGTGAAAATCAGAGGGAAATACCCCTGCCGGTGCCACTTGGAATGATCCACGCTGATAGGCCTAGCATTCCCATCTCTAAAGTGGGAACAGCTGAGCAGAGTCCAGGACAACAGCCACTGCCAACACCAGAGTTCAAATGTGGACATCTGCCACCCTGGTCCTCACTGAGAGATCCTGGAAGAGAGGATTCCTGGGGAACGAACAGCAGGTGCAAATGAGCTTTTGCTTCCCTCTGGCTGTGGCCTGTTGGGGGGCCGCTTCTTTTGTCAAGCTGACCTCACGGGCATTAAGTGTTCTCCCCATATCCTGCCTTTCCTAATTCGGGGGCCATTTCTCCTTGTTGTTCCTACACTGATGACTAAAATTAATCCCTGGCATTTCCCAACAGCTAAATCATCATAATCAAAGTCCGCAGCTGCCAGATCTGCTGACTCAAACCCCCGATGTATTCACATGGTATTTGCTGGGTAATTACAGAATAGAGGTAATTATATTCATGACTCCATTACTTTCATAATTCTAGAGAACCAGAAATCACAGGGAAAAAAATCAGAGCCTGGAGAAGAAATTCCTCCACTAGCTCCCTTCACCCACCTTCTTATCCTGTTTGGCATATTCATTCATATCAGCCTCTTTTTTTTAAAAAAAAAAAAAAAAAGCACACACAAAAACCTCCTCACTCAAGAGTAGCAGCTCCTGAGCCACTAATATGGGGGCTGGGGAGAGGAGAGTGACAATGAATGAACCAAGTAGCCTATGGTTAGGTAATTCCAGAAAAGGCTTTAGATTACTTAAAGCAGTAGGCACTCTCTGTGGTAGCCCTTCCTCAAGCCACTACAACAGCTCCACAGGATGATTTCTTACTTATTTTGGTCACGGTTCTCAGATGCTTTCATGTGCTCATTCTGGGACCCAGGTCCCTTCCCTCTTGTGGTTCTGTCTACTCTGAAGTTCGATGATTTCTCCAAACAGTTGGTAGACAGGAATTTTAACCCTCCTGACTCAAATGCAATGCTTGTCAATCCCACCCATATTTCTATTATCCACAGCTCTTTGTTGGACCCTGTTGGAATGCAAAGTGCTGATGATTGCATCCTTGCCTTGAAAGAAACTTTTTTCTGGGTCATGGGTCTGTGGATGGAATGGAACGCACATGTTTGGTAGTCATCTGGTTACTTCTGAAGGCAGTTTGAAGCTCGTGGAGGATAAATGAATATTCCAGACATTTAAAGAACAATGGTCCATGGCCTGGTATAGGCCAGAAAACACAAAGTGCTAAAACAAATACTCTAAAGAGACATACATAAAGAAATTTTAGTGTTCCTTCCTCTGTCATTTTTTAATACCCCATTGCAATAGATTCTTCCACCATGCCAAGGCAGGGCTGTAGCAGAGTTTTCCTATGCTAGCATCACTCTTAATCACTCAGAAATGCAATATTAATTGTAAATGCCTGGTCAATAGCTCAGGCTTGCTACTAGCTAACTCTTACATTTAAATTAACCCATATCTCTTATCTATACTTTGCCACAAAGCTTATGGATTGTTACCTCATTTTCTACACATCCTGTTTCCAATGTGTCTGCTGGAATCTCTCATGACTCCACCCTTCCTCTTCCCATCATTCTCAGTCTGGTTTTCCCATATAACTTTTTCCTGTTCAGCTATTGGCCAGTCAGCTTCTTTATTAAACCAACCACAGAGACCAATCTTCACAGTGGACAAAAGGATGATTCCACAGCACAGGGCATTTAGCACCCACCCTTTGTATCCTTGACTTCTCCACCTAACCTTTGCTAGTATTGTCCATAGGGTTGACAATTATTGTCCCTCAAACTTCTTCCTACAGGAAGTCCTCCATCCAGCTCTGTCAAGTCCCCACTGTCTAAACTTACTCATCCTTGCCTGCTGGAACACACATGCAAGTCTCATGTGTCCAGCAATGGGGACTGATATTAGCAAGTATTCAGTCATTTGCCAAAGGGTCAGGCAGGACAACCAGACCTATACAAACTGGAGAAGAGGGTAGAGTATGGTGGCACATGTAATCCCAGCACTTGGAGACACTTTGGCAGGAGGATTACCCTGAGGCCAAGGCCAGAATGGATTGCAGAATAAGACCCTATTTCAAAACAATCAAAAAGGAAATTTAAAAAGAAACTGGAGAACACTGGCTATGAGATCAAAAGCCAGAAGCCAAGATGCTGAGAAACCCTTTGCCATCTAGGGCTGTCTCTGGGGATCCTATGGCTAATGGCAACAAAAGGCAACTAAGTGACCAGGACACTGAGGAAGTGGGGAGAGGGGTAGGGAGCCCCAGGAGTGGTGGCAGCAACTTGTTGACACCAGAGGGTTAAACTTGAGGCACAGTGGTATCACAAGAATCCATGGAGCAAAGAAAAAAGAAGGATTGGCAATGAAGACCCACAGGGGAATTCACATGGAACCCATGAGCGCATATACGATGGGACTGTATTGAACACCCCCATAATGAGAGCCCCGCCACACTCACACATATGGAATACTCCAAAGCACCCTCTGCAGTTTTTAAAACTCAAACTTAATGGCTGTCCTAGAGTTCTCATTCTGAATTTTACACTTCAGCAGTTTTCTTTCTGTTTGTTCCAGAAAAGGGATAGAATTAAGTTTTATTGTGCTTTTTACACTTGAGAAACCTCCACAACAAAACACAGCAGCTCCACTAGTGAGTGTCTTTTTTGTGGCAAGTGAGGGCAGTCTTTGAGTGAAGAAGCAAGGGGCAGCCTTCATACATGACTAACTAGGACCCAGGGGAGTGCCCCGTAGGGCCAAGTTCTCTCCATGGGAAAGAGGAAGCTAAGTTGAGATTTGAAAAGTAAAAGTAAGAGTTTTCCAATTAGCAAACCATCTGCGAGGGCATAATTTGATCTTGTCAGGCTTTTCATCCGGGTAATCCTCGGGGTTTTCATCGGGGTAATCCTCGGGGTTTTCATCGGGGTAATCCTCGGGGTTTTCATCGGGGTAATCCTCGGGGTTTTCATCGGGGTAATCCTCGGGGTTTTCATCCGGGTAATCCTCGGGGTTTTCATCCGGGTAATCCTCGGGGTTTTCATCGGGGTAATCCTCGGGGTTTTCATCGGGGTAATCCTCGGGGTTTTCATCGGGGTAATCCTCGGGGTTTCCAACACTGATAGAACACCCTGCTTGTGCTCTATAGTGATTTTGTTTTGTTTTGTTTTTTCAAAATGCAACGTTTTGAGGCACCCATCGACAAGCAATCATAAAAGATAGGCCTTGCATCTTTTTAAAGTTCCTCATCAGAAACAAAGGAGTGGATCTTCTGGTGCCCTCTGCTTCCTTCTGGATACTCATCCTCCAGGTCTTTGTTATTTCTGCAGCTACGCTACTCCTCACCTATCCTGAACCCAACTCCACAACTGCAGCCACCTAGGATCTTCTTAGAAAAAGGCCCCTGAGACCTATCTCTTCTGCATGTATTGGCTTTTTGGGAACCTAGTCTATATGGATGCACACCTTCTTAGGCTGCAATGGAGAGGCGAGGGCCTTGGGCTTCCCACAGGGCAGGGTACCCTGCCCCCTCTTAAGGAAGCAGGGGGACAGAGGAGGGGTAGTGGGGGAGTGGAAGGGGTTGGGAGAAGGGGAGGAAGTGTAAATTTTTGAATGAAAAATAAAAGAATATGAAAAAAAAGAAATTATGCTTCAGGCTAGCAATGCCCCCTTAAGAGTCATACACTAATAAAAACTCCAGTATCAGATATGAGAATCCTCCCATGAATTGTTGCCAAGAGCACTCAAGAAGCTCCCAAGACAATATAAAGTATTTCTGTTGTCCCTTGATTGCCTCCTAAAAGTTGAAGATAAGCACCTATTGCTGAAGATACCATGGTACTTCAGACCTGAAGGAGTCAAGTTAGATCTAACCCAAAAGCTTTTTCCTTCAGAACTATCTTTCATAATACCAGAAGTTGCTATGAAAAGTACCAAGGAAGAGATATAATTAATAGTTGTACTAAGTTATGATGACTAGGAACCACAACAATGCTCAGCATGGCAAGATATCCCTAAAGGTGCAGTAGTGATACACATACATTAAAGATAATCAACATCTGTTTAATTGGACTTCAGACCCACTTAGGAAGAGTGTCTCCCTATTGATGGCATAATATTTATATTATATTTATATGCCTCTCTATTGATGCTACAGTATTTATATTACATTTGTGTATCTCTGTATTTATGCTATAATATTTTGCTACATCTAAGCATATCTGCATTTGTGGTATAATATTTTGATTATATCTTTGAATCTCTATTTATTCTATATTATTTATATCACATATTTTTATCTTTATGTTCATAATAAAGTGTTTATATTATGTCTGTTCACCTCTCTATTCAAGGTAGAGTTTTATATCACATTTGTGCATCTCTCTAATTAAACAAAGTATTTTTATTGCATCTGTGTATCTCTTCATCTTACTGTATTTATAATAAATATGCATTTTTTCAATGAACTCCTAATTAACATAAAAAAAGAAAAAGGGCCCTGAAAAGGTACCAAATACCAGGTAAGAGATTTCCTGTTCCACTCAGCGATGTCAGAGATGTGGTACTAATGAGCAAGCAACAATGCCAGGCCTCTAGTTAGATGTGTGTGTACGTGCATGTGTGTGTGTGTGTGCATGTGAGTGAGTGAGTGTGTGTGTGTGTGTGTGTGTGTGTGTGTGTGTGTGTTAGATACATGTGGATAGCACCCAGAGAACAATCTCAGTCACCATTCCCCAGCACTATCCATTTATTTTGACACAGGATATCTCATTGGCCTGAAACTTGCTGATTAGGCTAGGTTAGCCAGCAAGAGGATTCCAGTGATTCACCTGTCTTTGTCTTTCCAACTCTTGGATTACAGGCAAGTTTTTAAACACAGGCTCTGGGGATAGAATTCAGCTCCTGATGCTTGCAAGACAAAGACTGTATCAACTGTGCCATCTCCTCAACCACAGATCTACAGTTTAATCTTGTGAGTTCACCTCCCAGCCTATCACATGCCAAGAACTGCTCACGGGAAACATGGAGGGACTATATCCAACAAATGGAAGTATCAGAGGACAGCAGCGATGAGGCCCTGTAATCTAACCCAGGTGATCACATTCTAAAACATGATAGGCTGATTAATGAGTGCATTGGCACACAAATCCAAGCTTTACAGGAGGGTAGAAGAATCTCAGAGGAAGGCTCCAACCTGGATGAACAGTGGCCAGAAATCCCCTGGACAAAACACAGGGCAAGGTGGCATTTACACTGAGAGAAAGGGTAGAAGAGAACAAGGGGATGGGGTGATACATGAAGCAGCCAAGCTGGTCCTTGACTAGCATCTGCTGTGGAGTCTGGTAGAGGTCTATGCAGTGGCTACAAGGTGACATGGAGGACATAAAAAAAGAGAAAGCTGTGGGCAACAATGGTGTAGCTGTCCCACAGCATCCGAGGGTGACTGGCATCTCAGAAGAAGAGATGTCATCCAAATGGCATACCATGTGGCCTGAGGATTCCGTAACAATGGCATAGGATTGCACTTACTCAGAATGGCGAGTGGAAAAAGGCATGAGACCTCAAAACCCTCTTCCTGGTTTTTACACACTGATCCTGAAACCTGGATGGCTTGAGCAGCTACATTAGTAACAAGTGTATGCTGTAACAATAGGCCAGAAGAGCATCCAGGACTGTATTCAAGAGCCTAGCCTCCCAAGCTCAGCCATTTCCCCAAACCTGGGCTGCCATTCCCTCCACACTCCTTCCTGAGAGGTTCCCAGTGTCTGTCCTTGCCCTGCTTTGGGGTCAGCAGACTCCCCCATCACTCTGAGTTCACCTGAGAACTGGCTTCAACCATTTAGCCTCAGCCGAAACAGGCAGAGGGGCGCCTGGCCGGCTGGGGAGCTGGGGAGCCTGGCCGGCTGGGGAGCTGGAAGCCCTGTTAATCAGGCTTTCAGAGCACTTTGCGATGCAGAGATGAAAGACGGCTGAAGAGAGCAAAGTACAGCCATTACAATCTCCATCTTCCTAATTGAGGAAAATGAGGTTATTTCCAAATCCTCTGTGATGCAATGGGAAATGTGCTTGATAGGCCCATACTGACGGCCTCTCCCCTCCCGGGCTTCTCAGCACTGAGATGCCTAGAGCACTGTGAGTGGACATAGCACCCAGCTTAGAGCCCGGCCACACTTGGACCTGCCCAGCTACCTGGAGTCACTCCTGATAGATCGGTCCCAAGAAGGGTACCCCTCGACACAAGACATCAACGTTGGGTGGCTTCATGTGGCATGGAAGTCCTCCTCCTCTGCACTGAGTAATTGGAACAAAACGACCCAGGTAGTCTTGCTGTAACATCAAAGCTGTGTATAATAACCTCACAGATGAATTCAACAGTGAATACATTCACAGCCACTGCTCAAGTCTGAAGTATGCCGCAATTTTTTTTCAGCCCTCAGAACCAAGCAAGGCGAAAAAGAAAAATCACCAGCCATAGCTTTCTTTATTAACCATCTGCTTCCCCTTTCAGGCTACAGTGAAACTGTGGGTTTATAACCTTTGAGGAATGAGCAGCCTGTCTGGGAACTGTGCTATAGACAGAAGTAACCAAAAATGGGACAGGGGAATCCATGGAGTATGACAAAGGTCCATATATATGATCTCAAATATAAATCCTGAGCCACCACAGGCCACCATCGTATGACCAGACTCTTTGGGGCACAAAGGGATACACGCCAAAACATCAGTGAAAGGTCATGCATGGCAACATGTACCTGCCTACAGTCCCACACACGGACAGTGGGGACACAAAGACCCACTAACTAACTGTTCAGCCAAACTTGCCAAATGGTGTTCTCAGGTTCAGTGAGACACCCTGTCTCAAAAAAAAGATGGGGAACAATAAAGGAAGACATCAAGTTAACCTCCGATGCAAATACACACACACACACACACACACACACACACACACACACCTACACACATACATACACAAAGCTCTTGCCACATCACAATTTTGATCTAGATGTTCAGTTTCAAGGATTTTCTTTGCTAAACCATTTTGCTTTATTGTGCTTCCCATAGCTTTATTGAGGTGATTTTGTTTGGCTGTATTTTTCCTATCAAGGGGTGAATTCTTAAAGGCTTGTCAGTTAAATCTGATTATATCCTAAATAAACCACAGTTACTTTCCCCCCATTAATACGGAACTAACTTGATAATGTGCTTAGCAGAAAGTCCTGTGCTGTTCACTTCTCTTCCCTGAAGGGAAGGCCGCTCTTCCATTTACACCCAGCGGGTGCTTGCCCCATGCTCCCAGGCACCACCGTTCACACACAGGCATTAAGTGAATTAAATGGGGAGGATGGATGAAAGGATGAAAAAGCTCCTCCAACAAGGAAAGTGTTCAGAGCTCTCCCAGCATCTCCAGGGCCCTCTGAGCCTCTCCAGGTTACCTCTGGAATGTGCAGGATTTAGGGGGGATTAAGAGAAACTTCAAAATCTCTAAGAAAGCAAGACAACAAGGACTAATGACCGAGAAAACTTGTTAAAGTAGGTTAGGAATATGGTCACATGACAAGAACAGTTTTTTGCTTCTTTTTTGTTTTTTGTTTTTTTCTTGCTGTCAGGAACATGTGAAGGAGGTTTTGAGGCTGGGATGAAATCAGCCCTATCCAGTCTACGTCTTCACTACCTGATTACTAAAGACAAAATAGCTCGTTCTTCCCCCCTCTGCCTCCACACTCAATTTCTACTCAATGGCCCAAGAGATCAACTCCACGTTCACCTCAGATCTATAGTGTGTTAGGTGGCTCTCAACCTTCCTAACGCTGAGACCCTTTAATACGATCCTCAGGTTGTGGTGACCCCAACCATAAAACCATCTTTTCTGACTTAATTCATAATTGTAATTTTGCTACTGTTATGAATTGTAATGTAGATATTTTGGAGGTAGAGGTTTACCAAAGGGGTTAAGACCTACAGGTTGAGAACGAGTATTTATTGCATCTCAGTGAGTCTCTACTCTAGCTGTTGGAACACTGTAGAAACAGTTGGATCAGGGTGCAATAGAACATGGCCACCTGCCTTCCTGCCACTCACTCACATCAACCTGGTACCTCTGAAGCAAATCACTCTTCCTCTCTATCCTCCCCACAGCGACCATGCTTGGTCTCACTAAATGATTCCCACACCCATAAGTAACAGATGCATCTCTCCTTTGTGTGATGATGTGCACACCGAGACCCCTACTCTTCCAAGAAATACAGCAACACTCATCCTGTAAGGCTCAAACTCTCTTCAAAGGAAACAGCATTTTTTTTTCTGGACCTCCAAAACTAATCCTTGCTCTAAGCATGTGACCTTAGGTCAGAATACAAGTAGTACTCCGAGTTAGAATTTGTGATTTATGTGGTGACCTATATTCTCTCTCTCTGTCTGTGTGTGTGTGTGTGTGTATGTGTGAGTGAGTGTGCACATTTGTACATCTATGACAGTATGTGCATCTGTGTTTCTGTACACTTAGGTGCATACAAGAGATTGCATATACATATGTGTGGGAGTTAAATTGGACAGACGGACAGGAGCCGGGCGGGACGGAACAAGGGGCCGCACTCCTTTTACTACATATGTGGACAGAGGTCAATCTCAGGTGCTTTTCCTCAGGAGCCATCCACTTTGCTTTGTGAGACAATTCTCTCTTTGGGATCTAGGGTTCTCTGATTTGGCAAGGCTGCCTGACCCGCAAGTCCCAGAGATGCGATTGTCCCTGCCTCCCTTGTGCTGGCTTTACAAATGCGTGCACCATACCAGAAGCATCTTCGTCACACTTCTCTCAACATTGCTTTAAGTCTTAAGGCCTTTCTACCCAGAGGCCCAAGACTACCATCTATTCCTATATCATAGGTTGTCAAGGTCAGGCTGCATAGACTCCCATCCTCCCAAACAGAGCTGGTATAGGCTTGGACCCACAATTAATATTTTTAGAAAAATCCCACCTATTTCAAAAGTGCAGCTCCAGTGTGAGCCACTGTACTGAATGTCTTGGGGCAGAGAAGAAAAAGAACCTGTCCCTTTGGGGCCCTTGTCATTGTTCTACAAGGGTTGATTGCTCAAAAGGATCCAAGGGTGTTACTAGCCCTGCCTTCCCACATGCATGACAATGGTCTGACTTACCCAGCCTGGAGGGAGCTCATTGCTTCTTCCCACAGATAAGTCTAATGAGTGGCTGTCCTTGTTCTTTTCATTTCAAAGTCCTTCACCCTAAGAAGAGCTGTGGTCGAAGCAGCTATGAAAAACACCCGTATTTCATCACCCAAAACACCTACAAACCTTTCCTGTTTCCAAACTGTGCCCAGACTGTGCCAGGCAGTCTCTTGGGGTTTCAGATGTGACATGTCAAAATAAACAGCTCACCATTGAGGGCCACCTTTATGTATCTAAAGACCCTAAGCATGGTGATTTATCAATCCTAGCTGCATTTTAGAATCATTTGGGCTATCTTAAAAATTATGCATGTCTGGATATTAATCACGTGAGCAGTTGGAGAGATGAAGAGCCCAAATAGTGAAGAATGACATTTACAGAATCTTTGAAAGTAAAATTTTTCTTTACCTTGCAACAGGATTTTCTATGCAGGGCAACTGGCCTCTAGTTCTCTGTAAGCAAAATGAGAACAGTCATGGCTAATGTTTGTTAGTTTTTATATCCCTCCTTTTACCAAATTGAGGCAGAGGAATAAGTAAGTATATGGACATGCACCTTTAAACATAGAGGATTAAAGTGCAGCCCCATTAGGAGCTGGATTATGTCCTACTGAAATTTAAAATTGAACCCTTAACCCACGAGAGCTCAGAATGTGACTGGAGTTGGAAACATGGTCTATAATAGGGGAGTGAAGTTACGTGAGGTCTTTTGGGTGGGCCCTATTATGTGACTGGCATGGTTTATAAGTTAAGAAAGTTGGGACTGGATCACAAGTAGAAAGATCGTAATGATGAAATCCACACACAGGCTAAAGAGACAGGGCTGAGAGGAAAACCTCCTAATATACCTTGAGCTTGAGCTTTGACCTCCAGCACCATAAAGAAACTCTTTCTATTACTTAAGTCCTTGCTCCAGTCCGTGGGGGCTTTGTTCTGGAAGCCCAAAAAACTACCAAAGTCCTTGTCTTCACGAAGCAACTGACAGCCACAGGAGACCCCTCCCCAAAAGGCTTACAAGGAGTTAATGACAAGACCTTGACTCTGAGAGATAGTGAAGACCTTTGTCCAGAGCTGAGAGCACACAGGGATATCTTTTTGTCAGGAATTCTTTTGATGGAGTCTCACTAAAAGTGTTTTTTTCACAAAGAAAAACCTATTTTCTAAGAACCCCCAGGTCACACACTTCCCCCAGGGGCCTAAGAACACTAACTCTGTCCCCAAAGGGACTCCTGGTTCCCTTGGAGGCCCCAGCTGTCCCTGAACCTTGATGTGAGGGAGAATGCTGGTCCCAGTCTGCCAGAGCCGCCCCCTCGCTCTCCAGAGTCGGGCTCCCATTCAAGATAGCATTCAGCAGCTCCCTGTGTGGGGTGGGACACGAGTGAATGCTCTCAAAGGAGCGTCTTTATCCCAGAGCTTGCAGTCCTGACAAAGAGGACATCTTCACCTGTGAATTAGCTTAATTTCCCCAGTCGCCTACTGCTGACTTCTCTACCAGAAGGCCCTGCCTCTATACAAGCTTTCTCTTTCCTCTCAAAGCCAAAGCAGCATTTTCCAACTAATAGTGAGTTTTTTTTTTTTAAAAAAAAAAAAGACAGCGAGAGAGAGAATTTTTTTGGGTATGAAATGTCCTCTTTCAGCTGGCAACTTGAAAAATGCCCTTCCAAAGAAGTGAGTTGTCAGTATAGACATCTAAATGGACCTTTATTAGAACCATAAAAAAAGACTACTTAACACGTAATTGGACCATTCTTCATGCTTAAACACACTGTTAAAGTGGTGTCAATAGCTGAGTTAGAAACCCATGGTAAAAAAAAAAAAGCAAATGTTTTATCTGCAGACTCCATTTTACGGCCTGGTAAGATGAGAACACATCAGCTTCCATGTCCTTTGGGAGATGACAGATAGAACTGTGCCCAGGTACTGCCACACCATTCGATTTTCCCTCTCAGGTTGACTGAAATTAGCTAATGGAAAAGTCACCCAAGCAAGATCATCTGAAGACTTGCTCCAAGCAGGATGGCGAGGGGAACTCAGGGCCCCTTCACCCAGTGCGATCCCATTTCCATTTCCTGCCATAATCCTAATGTTCATACCATGTTTATTATCAACCAGTTTATAGATCTCTAGTTAATATTTGCTCAGGGCTTATGTTGATTTCTCAATACATGCAATTTTCTGGTTTCATCTTTATCTTCAAGGATTAGATTGGATCGAGCTGCCTTGCAGTAATTTAGTTTTTATCTTATGCCTTACAGTTTTATGTTCTTGTAATAGCACTTGCTTTCCTTTTTTTTATTTAATTAAATATATCTTATTTCACAACTACAGCATTTCTGTTTGGAGTTTATTTATTTAACAGCTGGCAGGGTGCTGGTGTTTTGTAGAGGGAACCACGCTGGGTATTTTTAGGCATTCAGAAGTTGGGGAATACACCAGCTGAGAAAAGAGAAGAAAAAAATCTGAACTTGGGAGATGAATGCTTGGAGATTAAACTTGGATTGCTTTGGCTGCATCGTGGAGTTCCATATATTATGTCCTTAAGGCAAAAACAGAAACAAAAATAAACAACCCCAAAGAGTGTATTTAAAAGCATGTCTAAGAAAGATGCTTCAAAACTCAATCTTTGACTTTCTGCGGTCCCAGTGACTCTGTCCATTGGCTTAGCCATTACAGAAACACCTGGTATCATCTATGCCTTGAGAAAGTATGTCGCGTAATTCACTTGTGGCTATGTAGATCTCTAAGCTTTCCTGTTATCTCTAGGCTCAGTTCCATTGAGTTCTATGGATTCAAAATTTGGGTGGACACAAATTGCACTCGATAGAATTATAGCCTAGCTGGGCAGGGCAGTACATCCTTTTAATTACAGCACCGGCAGAGAGGGAGTTCAAGGCTGGCCTATTCTCCATGAGGTCTGAATTAGCTAGAGCTACACAATGAGAATAATCTATCTTTAAAAAATAAAAATGGGAGGGCAGAGAATGTGGTGGCTTTCAGGAAAAGCGTAGCTGCCTGTTAGTTGATTCCAACAAGGATTGGATCTACAACTAAGACCAGAAATTTCATCTCCATCAGGTTTCTTCAGATTTGAGGCAACAGCATCACAACACCCCAGGGTTTCAGTGTAACATTTAATGAGCAACTCAGATTCAGAATTGGACAAAGTCTGCTCACATCTTATACACTAGGACCTTCCTGAACTCTCTCCGATTGCAGTAGCTGGTAGTCCTTTCCTGGCAGCATGCTTCTGCAGTCTTGACCACTCTCAAAAAACTAGTTAGAAGCCATACGTAATTTCCTGTAGCCCTCAAGCTTTGGAGCATTGGAACCACCAATCTTCTTCTATGCTGACCAGGAAGTCTCTGTCCCATGCTATTCTTCATGAGAACCATTATGATCTTTTGGGATTCCAGGGAGGAAAATCATGGAAGGTTTGCCGGTGTTTCCCATTAATCCACCTGGCTGCAACTTGGTGTGTCTTCTCTGTAATAGTTCCTTTTGCTTTAGAGCAGCGGTTCTCAACTTGTAGGCAATGACCCCCACAGGGGTCACACATCAGATATCCTGCATATGAGATATTTTCATTATGATTCATGAGAGTAGCATAATTACAGTTATGAAATCTCAATGAAATAATTTTAGAGTCAGGGCTCACCACAACATGAGGAACTGTATTAAAGGGTTGCAGCGTTAGAAAGGCTGAGAACCACTGCTTTAGAGCCACTCCTCCTACTTGCAAGCATCCTGGGAACTCCATTGTGTCTTTCTTATTGCTTCACCTTTCCAGGCCAGCCCACTGCCAGGACATCCCCAAAAGATGTGGCTTCAATCTCAGTCTCTGGAAACAGCAGCATCAATATCAGCTGAGTAGTCAGAACTCAATTTCACAGCCACATGAATAAGTAATCGTATTAAAATTCACCTTCCAGGAGATACTGATGCTTAATAAAGTATCATAACATACATAATAAAACATAAACAGATAAAGTTAAAATCCATGCACCTCTCTAGCTTAAAAAGAAATCCTTTATTACTCTCTACTGTGACGGTCAAACTTACCAGCCTGTCTCTTCAGATAGCCATATTCCTCTGTCTTTGTGTTTGGCCACTTAGCATACCTCAAGCTTGAGCTAAGGCGCTGTCCATGCTGACTTCCAGGGGAGACTCCCTAAGCTCTCTTTTTTTCTTACTTTTGCTTGTTTGGGACATGTGGGTATGTGCATGTTCATGTGTGTGCAGCTGCATATAACACACACACACGCACATGCATGCATTGCACACACACACACACACACACACACACACACACACATTACACATACATGTGAGAGTGAAAGCCAGAGGTTAACTTCTGGTGTCATTTCTCAGGATGCTGTCCACCTTGTGTTTTGAGACAAGATCTCTCAGTAGCTTGCAAGTTATCAATTCACCTAAGTTGATTGGTCTCCTAGCCCCAAAGGTCCACCTATTTCCTTATCCTCAGCACTGGGATTACAAGCACAAACCATCACATCTGCTTTCTTACATGGGTTCTAGGAATTAAACTGAGCTATCTCCTCAGGCCCTTATTCCATGTGTTCTCCAGGAATAGCATGCATGCATCCAATACGTATATTATTTTTGTTGAAAGCATACCCATAGAGTTTGGACTCCTGGGGATAGATTAACAAGGACAATTGACAAGGCTTAATACTGGGAGAGGAGTTGCATTTGTTGAATGCCAATCATTGTCATTGATTAATTTCCTTACCAGGAGTCAGTGAGCACTCACCCTACACCCAGCCAAAAAAAAAAAAAAAAAAGAATAATCCCTACGAATTACTAATGAAAGCCAGGAGGTGCAAGTTCAAGCACCACTGTGAAGAAGAGAAATTCCCTGACCTTAATAATATAATGACAAAGAAAATCATCAGATCTAAGAACTTGTACTTGCCAGGGCTATAGCCAGCCCAGAGCCCAGTGTCCCCTAGGATTCCAGAACCCAAACCAGCCCGAGCTCATCCTGGGAATGTTCCACTCTGTTTTCTCTTTCCTAGTTTTCTGAAGCAAGGAAATCCAAGGGCCTTTCTCTCACATGCAAAGAACGAACGGCCCTGGGTTTTGCCAATTCAAGCTGTGCAGAATCCGTCACAAGAAGGGCACAGGAGCCACAGAAGCCACAGGAGCCACAGAGCCCAGGGTGATCACAGAGTTTTCTCCAAGAACCCATCTTAGGCAAGTGTCTGAGCACAGTCTATGGGCCAGACCCATCCCCCTGACCCCTGAACATGATCAAGTGGTCACTTGAAGTTTCAGTGGCTGTAGAAAAGCTACCATTATCCTATCTTTGTGTTCCAAACTCTGCCGAGCACCATGGTCTTTCTCTGCTGGAGCCCAGCATCTTCCCTTAGTGTCAGAGTAGTGGGAGGAGGGGGATGGGGTTACTTTTGAATTTTTTTGTTCTGTTAGACTCTGAGGTTTTCAAGGGTGCTCTGCCTTTCAGATGTATTTCTGCAAGTTGCTGTTAATTGTGTTTTCAATTAGTTATGTTTAAAACATCTTGAGATTTGGGCAACTGAAATTGCAGTGCATTAATAATTATTAAACAGAGGTTCTAATCCATTATTTATTGGATAAATTTTTAATACTAATGCAGAATCCATTGTCACTGCCACCATGAGTTTGGCCATTAAAGAAAAAGCTGACAAAAGGAAAGCGAAGCTTAGGATTCATAACGAAGGCCTGTGGAGCAGAGCTTCCTAGAGGAAGGATTGGCAGCTGCTTCTCTTTTATGTCTGTTTGATCAAGGCTTTGTTGCCTAGAAAAAGGGGAGAGGAGATCCCACATAGTAGGTACTCAGTCAATGTTTGTACAGGAATGAATGCATGCATGCATCAATAAATGAATTTCAGAGAAATTAAGCTAGGATAGGCTCTGTAAGATCTAGGCTCCTTTCTACTTAAATTAACAAACACTTAGCAGTTCACTCAGACAGCTGCCCAGGTGGCCTTGTGATGGATGAGAAAGTAATCCCTTTCCTCTGTACCTGAAAGATCATCATAATACACATTTAAATATAATTATAATAAAACATGGTAATTCAAGGCAGCACCAGAACTCACGTGAGGGTGTAACCCCAGCCAGAGAAGTTTTAGAAGGCTCGAATAAAGAGGTAACAGTGGCCCTCAGAGTCTGATGTTTCCAGATGTAGGCAGTCAAAAAGGGCAAAGCAGCGAACATATTTTACCAGATGTGCAAAGACAGCACATCTGGTGCAAGGGTGGCTAAGTTCAAGATTACACAGAACTTGATGGGGGAAGAAGGAAGTAGGTGAGGTTGGAGAGGAAGATTGGAGCAAGAAGGTGAGGACTTCACTAGCCATGATAAGAAGTTCCTTAAGAACAAATACACAGGTGGGTATAAGGGGATGTGGTCAATCAGATTTCTATTGAAGGGCAAGCATACCAATTCAGTCTCTAAGGAAGAACTAAACAGTGTGCTAGGGAATATTGGCTAAAGATCTGGAAAGGAGGGGGCAGGATTAAGATAGATACTCTAACATGGGAACAAGAAAGAAAGAAGGAAGAGAGAATTGCCCTGTTTTGGAAAAGGAGGTCTTGCTTCCTAAATATACTATTAACCTTACAAACCCTTAGTCCTTATCCTCTGCCATACGTGCATGGCTCAGGGAAGACAAGGGGGCAGAATAGTGACCTTTTGGATTCATGTCTTAAAATCCCTTTGCCAAGTTCAGGGCAGTCCTGACATTCAGAGTCTTAACAACCATCCCTTCTGCTCCAGCAGAACTCAATGACCTGGCTCATGTGGCCTTGTCAACTGGAAAGAAATAAGGGGAAAGGGACAAGTGACATGCGACACACATGGTAACCCTGACCTTTTAGGGAAAACTCTGGAATCCCCCAGACATCTATAAACATAAGCCACAGTCAATGCAGCACAGAACGGGCACTATGACAGATGGCACCAAAAGACAAGAGGTGCCTGGCTCCCCTCGCTTTGACAAGGACCAGAAGACTCTAAAGTGAGGTCAGCAGGAGTAGGCAGAGGTAGGGCAGTGAGGAAGGACAGAGGAGTGTGTCGCATCAGGGAGAGACCTGAGGCAGGAAGCTGAAGCCATCCTTCCAGCAAAATCCAGCACTCGGACTTCTCACAGTTTTTATTCTTCTGTTTGTCTCCCTTTTGCTTTCCTATGAAACTTCTTGCAGATAAGAACCCCAGTTTTTACTTATGTATTCTCTACAGTGCCCAGTGGAGGGCTAGACAAATTGCTGAAGAAACAATTGGACGAACTCCACTTTTAAAATACATTTTATTTGAAATATAATTACATTCTTTTCCCTTCCATTTCCTCCCTCCAACACATCCCTTATCCCCACCTCACTTCCTCTCAAATTGATGGTCCCTTTTTCTTTACTATGGTTACATACATATACAAATATATAAATACAAACTATGGGGTTTATTTCTGTTGTTTGTGTATATATGATTTAGGACTGACCACTTTGTACTCAGTGGTCAGTTAAGGGACTCATCTCTAGGAGAGGCTGATTATCTCTTTCAGCAGCCATTAATGGCCCTTCTCTAGGGGTGGTACCTCATGAGATTGTTTTCCTCTGCATTAGCACATCTTCTGATATTGCTATTCTGATATTGCCATTGCTCGGGTTTTGTTTAATTTAGACAGCCATGTCTAAGAAGCACAGTCTCACAGCAGACTTCCTGTTTCACCGTCCCTTACAATCTTTCTGATCCCTCTTCCATAAAGTTCTCTGAGCCTTGGATACAGGCTAAAACCTCACCACACCAACTTTACTAGATTAGAATAATTCCTTACCATGTTCTACAACTTATTCATCCTTACATTCACATGTAAGTGTAGCTCTCCCCTCCCCCATGAAAGAAACTTCTCTTTACAGGAGATGGAGACTGTTGTATAACACCACAGCTGGATATAATGCAGAAATAATAAACAGATCATGAAGGTCCATCCCCAATGGACAGATGAAGTCTTTTTAAATGGATCTATTTCCTACAAAATGGTTGATGGTTTTATAAATGAGTTTCATTTGCTTCCAATCCAGCATCAGGTTGGCAAGAAAATATAAGACAATACAGTGTCAAATATTACTAAATACTAGTACACAACTTTCTAAATATAGTCCATGTACCAAGGACAGAACAAGGAAGAGGGTCGAGCAGATACACACTTGAAAGCCCTGGTATGACTGTATGGCTTTTAAACTGTGTTTGCTCTATGGGTCAATCACATCAGAAGAACAGGAGAACCAGTTAATAACACTCAGATTTTAGAAAAAAAAATCTTTCTCAGAGGAATATCTAGTGAAGATTCTGCATCTTCTAGAAAATAAAACAGCAGCTGGACTGATGTAGGATTTCCCCCTCTGTATGCTGTGAATATGTTTTACTGCCATTGGTTAATAAAGAAGCTGCTTTCGGCCAATGGCTTAACAGAGTAAAGCCAGGCAGAAAATCTGAACAGAGATGTAGAGAAACAGTAAGAGGAGTCAGGGAGATGCCATGTAGCTACTGAAGGAGTAACATTCTGCACCCGTAAGGCACAGCCTAGTGGTGATACATAGATTAATAGAAATGAGTTAATTCAAGACGTAAGAGCTAGCTAGAAATAAGCTAGAGTCATTGGCCAAACAGTATTGTAATTAATATAGTTTCTATGTGATTATTTCGAGTCTGGGCAGCCGGGAAATGAACAAGCATCCTCTGCCTACACCATCCCACTCAGGAAGAATCAGATTGGTAACCAGAAATCAAAATGAGAAGGAATTCAGCATTGATGTCACTGTTAGTAATCATCAGGAAGTTATATCTCTTAAAGAAAGGAAGAAATAAGTGGTAGCCTTCATTCAAATTATACCAGGCAACAGAATCAGTTTTCCCCATTAGCTATGGAGTATAGTAACATTATGCCACCAAGAGAAACAGATCAATGTCATATTCAGCATACACATCTGTGATGGTTTGAATAGGAATATCCCCATAGACTCATGTGTTTGAATGCTTGGCCCATAGAGAGAGGAACTATTAGGAGGTGTGGCCTTGTTGGAGTAGCTATGACCTTGTTGAATGAAGTGTGTCACTGTGGGAGCTGGCTTTGAGGTCTCATTCACTCAAGCTACTCCCAGGGTGGGGCACAGCTCATTTCCTGTAGACTATGAATCAAGATGTAGAACTCTCAATTCCTTCTCTAGTACCATGTCTACCTGCATGCTCCCATTCTTTCCTTCCTTAATGACAATGGACTAAACTTCTGAAACTGCAAGTCAGCCCCAGTTAAATGTTTTCCTTTGTAAGAATTGCCATGGTCATGGTGTCTCTTCATAGCAATACAAAGACAACACTCAATAAATTTTTAGCTAACAATGACAACATGAGCCAAAGAAAAATGGAATGATGACAGAGGTATCACCTAATTTCATATTCATAGGAACCCTACAAGTGACATTATCGAGGGTCCAAGAGATATATTGTATCGACAGATGGCATATCTCTATACTTTTCCTTCTTTGTGTGGCTTATATCTCCTGATCAACAAACAGCCTGGGACACTCACAACTTTAGAGAAAGAGAATCAGAAACAAGTTTTGTCCCACTTAAGAGTCACAGAAGATTTAACATGGACCATGGACCATAACCAGTACTTGAAAAAAAAAAAACCCACCTTAGCCTGTCCTAGGAACACAAGCCTGCTCCATCTTCCATGGAGCCGATCTTAGACCGCAAAGACAGAGTAGGAGGGAAGGCCAAAGGCCATCCAGGATTCAGAATGCTCTCCGCTGGGCTCCATCTAACCTGCACAGAGCCTCTACAGCAGAGAAACACATCATCCTGTTTGAGCTGTTTGTGTTGGTGCTGTTCTACTTCTAATTAGGCCCACCTTTCCCTATTATAGACACAAAAGCATGTCTCAAATGAAAGCCCATCTCTTCTCCCTGGACTACACTAAAGTTCTTAATTTCTCTTCCCCTCCTCTGCAGTTAGTGACTTAAGTCTGCTTGGTGTCCAATGGCCCAGTTAATACGGCCGGAAAGGACCACTTACTCAAGAGTGGTCCTCCCGATACAGGAGTTATTTGCACTACTTCCTATGCAGTTTGCCATTTACATTTCTAAATCTGGGAACCAAAAGGCTGGATTTTTAAGGGGAATCAAGTTTGTCTTAAATATGACCTTACATTTTGAACAATCCATCTCCCCACAGGCTTGAATGGATGAGCAAAATGTCTATCTATCTTATTTATTAAAGGAGAGATGTTTTTCCTGCTTAAGAATCACACTGAAATATTTATGGGTGGAACGATATGGTTTATGGGACTTGCTTCAAAACAATATGTGAGGATGGGAGGTGCTTGGGCTGTGGGAAGGGTGGGCTCAGTCAGGTAAGTTGAAATCAAGTATAGAAGATGAGTGCAGGGTGTTCAGTAAGAGATTTGTGTTTATCTTTGTGTATGCTCGAAATTTTCCATAATGAAGTGCTACTTTTGAATTGCATGGCTCAGACTTGAAAGACTGAAGTAAACAGTCTTCATAAAAAGCAAATTTTTAAATAAATCCCAAGATGTGCTTGGAGCTTTAATTCAAGGCTGTTTTCCATTCGTTACTTAACCTGGCTTTGCTTACAGTCTTTATCAGAGAACTCCTTTGAATCCATCCTAAATCTTTATTTCAAAAACAATCCCTCCAGGCCAGCCCCAAATTGCAATCCAGGATGCAATTACAGCCTTTGTGTGCCTTCCCCTTGAGCAGACTGTATTGCGGAGGCAGCCAACAAAGATCATGACTGTCCCCAACATTCTCTCTGGTTCCTTTTCCCCATGTCATCTTGTGCTTCTGTGCTCAAACAGAAACAACAAACAGAAAGGCAGTGACTACAGCCACATTTGTGACTTACATCTCCTTTGGAAAACATTTCAATTGACTGGGGGAAAAAAAAACACAAAAATCACTTTGTTCATTGACACACACCCATATAGGTCCTGCTGTTGGGAACCTGGGACCATATCATGGTATCTCTAATTCACAGCCTGTAACATACCTGAAGAGAGGCCCATACCTCAGACCAAGGAGGCTCCACACAAGCCTTGTATGGCAAAGTCAATTATATTAAACGACAGAAAAGGAGGTTCAGAAGAACTGCCTCAGTGCTCCTCTCTAACCTGAGTTAAGTGCCCCTTCCCATCGGATCCCTGCCCATATCTCAGTCTGGATGCCTTTCCCACCCTTGTTATAAATATTTCAGACATGGTAATGCCGTTTCTTTATTTTAATCTCTCCTCTTCCCCCTCTCTTTGTTTGTGTGTGTGTGCACGTGCACGCACGCCTGTGCACTCACACATGCTCACGTTTGTGTGTTTGTATGTGGAGGTTGATGGTGGTAGATTCTACTTCACAACTCCTGAACCTAAGGCTCGGGGAATATAATGGAAGGAGAGTCAGAAAGATTGTAAGAAACAGAAGACTAGGAAGTCTACTATGAGAGTGTGTCTCCTAGAAATGACTGCCTAAACGAATCAAAACCTGAATGGTGGCAAATGATGACAGTATCAGTAGATACTGGTCGTTGTTTGAGGCAGGAATTTTTGCTTGCCATTAAGTCTCCCAGGCTAACTGGCCCTGAAGCTATGTGAGAGTCTTCTGTCCTCTCTCCCTAGGAATGCCTCCGTTACAGGTGAACACTCCCAACTCCAGCTTTAGCAGAGTTCTGGAGATTCAAACTCAAGTCCTCAGGCTTTGCCAGGCAAGCACTTTACCCACTGAGCCACTTCCCTGGCTAAATTTCACACTTTAAATAGTGAATGCTTTTCCAGCCTAAACAACTTTTGCTAGTTAATTAGGATTTTATCTAGAGAAATCTATGTAGAAACACGTGTACAAACTGCCATGTTTCTACCCTCTTACAGTCAGGATGGGCACCAACAGCTCTCAATCCAGCCACTTACCACTCCATTCTCTAGTGTCGCCCTTACTGCCACGCTGGCACCATCAGGAGCAGCTACAGTAGCAATCTATTTTATTTCTTCCTTGTCCTCCTTGCCTCACTGAGGATGAGAAATGACTTTTAGAAGAAGTATTAAATGGAGGAAAATCACCAACTCAGAGGCTTTAAACCCAGGAGAGAGTAAGAGTAGAAAAAATGTAGTTTTGTAACACAGAAGAACAGGGATCAAGTTTCTGCTATTAGAAGACTTCTCCTCCCCATTGCTTACTGTTTGTCTACAGTAACACCTCAAGAAGATCATGTTCAGTAACATCTTGTGGAGGGACTGTCACATTCCAAGATCCTCCAAACAGGAACGTATTCCTGGTTCTCTCTCTCTCTCCCTCTCCCGCTGCCTCTCCCTCTCTCTCCCTTTCTCTCTCTTTCCCTCTCTCTCTCTGTATGTGCGTGTGTTTTGTATGCATATGCACACAAGTGGTTGTACAGGCACATACGTACATGTATATACATAGATGTGGATGCCAGAGAACAAACTTGAGTGTCATTCATTAGATACCATGTATCTTTATTTTTTTGAAACAGAGTTTCCCACCTGGACGACCAATTCTGCCAGACTGACTAGTCAGTGGTCTTTAGGGATTTCTCCTGTCTCGATTTTTCAAGGGCTGAATTACAAACAGGCGTCTCCATGCCTGGCTTAAACAACAACAACAGAAATCAAGCCCTGGTCCTTAATTTCTACAACCATCACTTTACCAATGAGGTCAATCCCCAAACCCTGGGGAGAAATATGCTCTATATCCACCTGCACAAAGACAGATAAACAGAAGAACCATGACTGACCATTGCTCCATTGAACCAAGATAGAGTCATACCAGCCTTCATCTTAGATTGTCAATGAAGTCATTAGATAAACAGCTTACAATTCTACCCCTGAAGTAGAAGTCAATAAGTGCCATTTGGAAAGATGTGGCATGCTTTAGCATCCCCTTAGGCAAGGGACACGCATCTTCCTGACCAAAGGAGTTAAGTCGCTTTCCCTAAGTTAAAGTATAAGAGCTAAGATGAGCCCCTTCCTCAGCTCTCACTTTCATACTAAAACGAGCTCATTGGTACTACTTACTCCCTTTTAAATAATTGTGGCCACTTCCTCTGCTGTCTTTGAGTACAGGGACTTGTGGGCAACATATGGGTCAAGTCTTTATAGAGAAGCAATGTTATCCTAAGACAGAGCCAATTAGTATATCTGAGATTCAAGTGAAGAGACCAAGCTCCTATTCGTAAGAGAGGCTAACTGACAAAAAGTCTTGCACATTTCCCTTTATTTTTTTTTAAAAGATGTACCAACTGAAATTCAAAACAGCAGATCTAAAGTTTTAAAAATAGGACTATGGAAATGGCTGAGTGGGTAAGGCACCTGCTGTACAAGGGTGAATCCTCCTCATGTAAACTGGACTTCAGTAGAACACTGTCACCTCCCTACTCTTAGGGGACATGAGAGGTAGAGACAAAAATTATCAGAAACTCATGTTCTGGCATAGAAAGTGGAGAGCAGTAAGCAGATCCTTTGGAAGATGCAATCTAACAACCAAGGCTGTCCTCTGGCATACACATGGGTGCCTCGGTGAGCATCCACAGTTACGTTTATACATACATACATACATACATACATACATACATACATACATACATACACATAAACACACACATACACATATACACACACACAGTACACATACCAAAAAGGGGGTTGAAATAAAATACCTCTTAGAAGAAAGATTTACACATAGTAGGTATTCAATAATTATTTTTGTTAATTAAAAAGTAAAAATAAGACAAGCAGGAAGAAAAAGTACCCAACCTCCCCCAGTTCTTAGAATCTCATCTTCTCTAAGGGCCACAATCTCTATATGTAAGATATGGCCATAATCAAATTCTTTTATCATGGTAATTCTATCTGATCCCAAGAAAGATACAAGTGAAACACATTTAGATGAAATCCCAGCTGAGGCTTCCGTGTTCTCAGCAGGCTGTCCCACTCCCATATAGTCTCATATGAGCCCCTCTTAAAATGAACATCCTACAGTTCTGGTGGGGGGAGTCCTTGGGAAGTTATTTCCCTACAGTGACCACCCAGCCATCTGAAAAAAAAAATTGCCGCATATCCCCCTCCTGAAAAAACTGGGCTTTCGAGCAGACTTCTAACCATCACCCATCCCTCCTGTACTCAGAAACAAGCTCATATGCTGTGCCTCAGAAGAGCAATCCAAACCACATATTAATGATATAGGTGCCCATGTTACTGGAATTGTTATTAAACTGCTCACTGATTCCAGTTTGAATCTGGCCCCACCAAGGCCCTTCACTAGGAAATTAACTCGCAAAAGATGGAAAGTCCACATGTCTCTGATGTCCAGAACTGTCACCATGGTTATCTGTCTTGGTTAGGGTTTCTATTGCTGTGATAAAAACACCATGACCAAAAGTAACTTGGGGAGGAAAGGGTTTATTTGGCTCGCATATCCACAGCACTGTTTATCATTAAAGGAAGTCAGGACAGGAACTCAACAGGGCAGGAACCAGGAGGCAGGAGCTGATACAAAGCTGATACACAGAGGGGTGCTGTTTACTGGCTTGCTCATCATGCTTTCTTATAGAACCCAGGATCACCAGACCAGGGATGGTACCACCCACAATGGACTGGGCTCTGCCCCATCAATCACCAATTAAGAAAATGCTCTACAGTAGCTCTGTCTTATGGAGGCATTTTCTTAATTAGGTTCTTTCCTTTCAAATGACTCTAGCTTGTGTCAAGTTGACATAAAACTAGCCAGCGAGTATCTGTCTGCACAAAAGTACCAGAATGTCACTTCAAATGCTGCATACTATTTTCATGCCATAGGGATTGTTTATTTGTTTTCAGTCAAGGTCTCATATAGCCCAGACTGGCCTCAAATTTGCTCTGTAGCCAAGGATGCTGCTGCATCTTTGATCCTCCTGACTCCACCCACTGACTGCTGGAATTAGAAGCATGTACCATCATGCCTGGTTGATAAGGTTCTAGGGATGAACTCAGAGCTTCGTACGAGCTCAGAAAACATTCCACTAACTGGACTTCATCGCTAGTTTGGTCATGTTTGGATTTTTTTGTTTGTTTGTTTGGCTGCCTGGCTGTTTTTGCAATTGGCCAGGAGCATTCCCATCTCTTTGCAGGATCCTCATTACCATCCTGTGTGGAGGGCAGGATGGGGTTGCGCTCCATCACTCTGTGTACCACACCTCAGAACATTTGGTATCATTACAACGTCAGCTGTGGTCAGACATGAGTTGTTGATAAAGGTGGTTACAAATCCTGGTGGTGTTTCCATCTCTTCCTGTTGGAGAGTGCTCTGTCCTTCATGGCCACTGAGTTGTGTTCTGGGCCATCTCTTGAGTAAAAGATCAATAAAATATGCTTTTTTTCTGTTTTCACATTTTCCTCTTTTTACTACCCATAGTGTCACCCCTTTCCTGCAAATGGACAACTGAGCCATCTGAAAAGAATATCACACATATTTGCTTATTAATTAATTTTCAGGTGGGTTTTTTAAGTGCCCCTCATGTGCATAGCATGTTTCTCTGTTAGAAAATTTTTGTACCTTTCATCTAATAGAATTAATTTTTCATTTGTGTCTTATACATTCTTTAATTTCATTATTTTCACTATACATGGACATTATATATTTTGTTTATCATATTTCTGCAAATAAAACTAGGTTATCTTACTGGTTTCATGGGGCTTTTGGGGGGGTTGTTTCTTTGTTTAAATTTTTTCCAATTTTACATAGTAACCCCAGCTCCCTCCCCCAATCCACTCCTCAGAGGAGGTAAGGCCTCCCTTGGGGAGTCAACAAAGTCTGGTTTTTGTTTTGCAAAGGCATCTTCACTAGGTTTAGATCAGACATCAGAGAGGTCTTAAAATTGGTGCATTTTCCACTCTTCTGATTTGTAGATTTTGTCTATTTCCATAACTATGTTTAGCGGTTGTTGTTTCTTTTATAAAACTGGCTTTTAATTTGCTTTTTTTGTATATGACTGATTTGCCTTCATGCATGACTAAACATCACTCAAGTCCCTTGGGCCCTCAAAAGTCAGAAGGGGGCTGTGGGAATTGGATCTCCAGAAACTGGAGTTATAAGTAGTTGTTAGCCACCCATGTGGGTGCAGGATTTGAACCTGTGTCCTCTGGAAGAAGAGTCAGGGCTCTTAATCACTGAGCCTTTTTCTTGCCCCGTGTTTGATGATATTTAATCAAATAATGGGCTTTGGCTGTTCTTTATTCTCCTTCAAAGTGAGGAATTCTGCCTGGCACTTCTGGTTAATATCTTTATGGTAGTCCAGGCAGGTTAACCTCTCATAGATCTCAGGCACATAAACCTAAACACAATCAGGACCACCCTCCACCGGAACCACCATCTACTTTTCCAGTCACAGGGTTAGGTGATCTCACTAAGAATCCTGGGAAGTCCAGCACGGCCTAAACGTGCCTTATTTTGCAAAGCAGTACACTTGAGCACAGACAACTACAGTTCTGCTCAGCAAGTCTCATAAGGATTCTCTCATGCCTGCCATGGGTAAGTAATAATACAGGCGCGGTCACTTCACGGTTGGGAAACAGCAATGTCTCAACAACTGCCCATTGTTTCTCGGTTCTTACAGGTTTTTTAAGGAAACTGTACTTGTTTTTGTAACTTTCCTTTAAATTAATGCATATATGTTATGCATGCAAGTGCCAGGGAGGGTTGTGAATGTGAAATTGTGTGTATATATTACTTCATTAATATGGATGTCCTTGACTGTAACTAATAACAGTGATTGCAAATGTCCCTGCCTTCTTCTCAGCTTTAAAGAGAATAACCATCAAAAGGAGATGTTAAATGTGTACTGTAGGTTGGTAGAGTAAGACGGAATTCTACTCAGATGATGATGTTACATGAAATAAGCCAGACAGGGAAAGGCAAGCACAAGACCGTGTCTCACATGGGTGGAATATGAAAGTGTTGATCCCATAGATACAAAGAGGACACAGGGGGTTATCAGAGGCATTGTGGGAATGGGAAGCAAAATATGGGAAAGGGTGAATCCTTAGATACTGAGTGACATATAGGTGTAAGAAGATGTGTTGGGTTACTGTTCTGTAGGTGACTGCAAACAAAACCACAGTGTGTACTTCAAACAATTTAAAGCAGAGTTTCCATGCTTTCATTATAAAGAAATGAGCTCAAGCTCTACCTAATTTAAGTTTTACATAAACTATATTGAAATATCATATAATATCACATTCATGTATAGAATCTCTAGGTTTCACATATGAGTTGAAATAATTTTTAAATGATTTTTATCAGACTGATGAATTTTTATCTATGCCTAATTTTCCAAGAGAGTTGTTATTATAAACTTGGGTTAAATTTGATCAAATGATCTTATCCTGCATTTATTAATGCAATAATATGGTTTCCCCTTCATTTAATAATAATGTGATAAATCACATTAATAGATTCTCTGGTGTCATGCCTGTAATAAAATTTACACATTAAATAAGGAGGTCTTGGATATCTGCTCTCAGCTAGGAGGCTAGGAGTAATTGCTTTGTGCATAGAGCAATGTTTCTAGCCAGCTAGAAAACTTTTCTGAAAATATATAAAGAAAAGAAAAGAAAGTAAAATCAATTTAGGATTTAAGGGGCCAAAATCCTTGCGCAATGGAAAGCAGAGCTAAATCGGTCATGTTTCTGGGAAGAGAAATACACAATTTTGACACACATACCTGGCAGAGAACCACTGATAAGCAGCAAAAGAAACAACAGAGGTTTGTGCAATCGTGCAGGGCTGAGTAGATAAAATTTGAAGAAAAAAAAGCTGAAAATAAATGGATTGACAAAGATAAACCAGGCAAATACCAGCCAAGAGAAGTCTGATAGCCCTGAATCAGATATCAACACCTATCATAAGATATGTTAATTAAGAGAGTGTAGTACTGGCATGGAGGTCAACAAACACACCAACGGAATGAAATGGAAATCCTGGAAGCAGCCCAACATGTACGCTAGTACTTGACTTGAGACAAAAGTGCTACCGCAAGAAGGCGTGGTACTCTTTTCAAAAAGTTTTGATGGACCCATCATATATCCATGTATGCATGCGCCATATTATACATATATCCATGCATATATATATGCAAAAAAGTTCAAGATGGATTGGAGAGCTAAGCATGTTCCATTAAACAATGTTTCTAGAAGAAAAGAGAATGTTTTCATAACCTTACAACTAACCAGACTTTTAAAATATACTATTAACATTACTAATCCCATGAGAAAATATTGATAAGTTTGACTATGTAAAAATTAACAGCAGGGCGGTTGCATATATGAATTCACACCATTCAAGAGAGCAAGCACAAGACCTGCACAGACTCAGCCCAGACAAAATTTCAGGATGGAAAGGGAAAGTTGACATGAAGTTGCATCTCTAGCCAGAAAGCTATAGGTAGGTAGTAGCCACCAAGAGAGGGCAACTTGGTTTTCTGAAGGGATATGGCCCTGACAGGCAGAGTATACGCCAGTGGAAGACCACACGTGCAAGAAAATATGAAATATGAATAGCACAACCTCCTCTAAGATCTACCCATCTCCACACAACTTTTTTCTCTCTCTTCCTCTCTCTCTCCCCCCTCACACACACACACACACGTGCATGTGCACACTCATACACAGACACACTCACGCACACATAAAAGCTAAAATGGAAAACAAAGAGAATGCCAAATCTTGAAACAGATGTAGAGCAACTCTAAGTCTCAAGCTCGGTAGAAGAGAATACAGAAAGCATGGCTTGTCTCAAAAAATGTTGAGCAGGATCTACTAAATGGAATAATTACTTAGATTATGATTCATAACTTCCACTCCTAGATGCACATACAAAGTAAATGCATGCTTGTATTGATATAAGCATACACAAGAGACTATTCAAAACACCTGAAAATAATCCTGTTTGCCAAAAAATATCAAATGGGGAAACAAATCACAGCATTGCAGAATGGGAATGAAGTAAAATTTATGTGCAACTACAGAATTATTCCTACACACATAATGCCAAAAAGGATTCTCATCCTTTCTCTGGTTTCCTGCAGGTAAAGAGACACTCTCAGTGGGCTCATCATTCCTAGTAGATTCCCTCTCCAGCTCTATTTACCTCCCAGAAATGGCCAGCAACTAGCTAACACTCCAGAGGGTGTTCCTGACTGGGAACTGCTTAACATGAGATCCTGCCTTTCAACAGGTAAAACCCTGCTTACTGCAAGTGCATAGTCCTTTAACTAAGGAACTTACAGCTTCATCATAGATTGGCCCAGAGACATCACATCTGAAGAAAGGAAGATGTTCTAGAACATTAATTGAGGATGCTGCAATGCTCCCAAAACCTCCAGACTCTATAGCCAGACATTCTGGGGGGAAAAAAATCTCTGACATGTCCACAAATCTGACTAAGCCATTTTCTCAGTAAGCACAGCTGCTCTCCATTTGGTTAATGATAGCCCATCTCAAATTTGGTGTATGCAAACAAAAGAGCCAGAAGGCCCAGCTCAGCATAGCTTGCCTAGGGAGGCATCTGAGTAGCAGGCTGCCACACAATCTCTGATGAAAGCAGAATTGTATGTACTGCATCTGGTGCAGCAAGTCTGGATGTTCAGGTGAGTGACAGGCATGGATACCAGATCATACTTTGAGCTGCCAGCTTTTGGTAGCTGGCAGGACAGCAGAGGGATTACAGGGAGTTACTAAGGGCCATGCCAGTAGCAAATGCCAAAGCTAGAGCACAAAGGGAGACAGAAACATCAGAGAAAAAAGGCTGCAGACCCTGAGTGACAGGGCAAACTTGCAATTCTAGGTAGTGTCCTTGGGCATTCTTGCATTACCTCCTAACTACAAGTCAATCCAGTATCAATATACCCTACAATACCTACTTGGAAAAAATACTCACTCTCTAAAATCTATTAATCTCTGACCCCCTGAAGTTTTCATGGAATCATTTGGACCTCTGGCCTTGTCTATCTTGTCTGCCATTCTGTCTCAGTGGCAAACTAAAAAAGCATAAAACACCTGGAGGATCCATTTCCCTCAAAGACCTTTCCTACAGTAGAGACATTCATTATTGCACTCTTCTTGATTCTAGACAGCACACTATGATCTGTAATTTTTAATTCCTCACAGGGATGAAAGTTGACCAGCTTCCCATCTCTGAGACAAAGTATTTCACTGACAACCATTGAGAATTTTCATGTGCACCCTGAAGTGACCTCACATATCTCTGGATTAAATTAAGAAGGTCACTCTTTGGAAAAGAGATTATTTCTGGAGTGTCACATTGCATGCAAAAGATGACTCATAAACTCTCTGGGGCAACAGCAACTTGGAAGTATCTAGGAAAACTATTTTTCTAGAAGTAATGTCCCATTACACATGCCATGGGGTCCAAAGTCAGTCTGTCACATGGAGTCACGGAGTAAATTCCCAGATTCCTCTCTCCATACTGGAATGTTAACCTCCAGCCATCTCAAAGCAGTTGCTATTCCACTCTATTCAATATTCTGTTGTGGTCATTGCCATTTAGTTCACACCACATCTTTTCCCCAGAGTAACACTTCTTTCCATGTCTATGACCAAGCTATACACATGTCTCAAAATCTATGTTGAAGATAGCTCCTGTCACCCTTCAAAATAGTTATGTCTCACTATTCCTCCAACTTCAATTATCTAAATAGTCACTCTCTAAACACTATAACGTAATTAAGAGTAACTCACACTATATGTGCTGCCAAATAAGGAAGTACCTGAGGATGAGTCTGGTTCTCCTGCATCCTGATGAACACCCCCTCCCCACAGCTGGGATTGCTTCGATCCCCTAGGCTATTTTTCGCTGTCCGTGGTGCTAAAGTCAACCACCTGCATGTCTGGCACAGAGATAGGCCTGCCTAGTAACCTGGAACAAGATGAAGAAGGGTCTTAAGTACTACTCTGAGCCTAGTCAAATCTTTCCCTAAATATCCCATCTCAAACCCAGAATATCTCCATTCTCTCAAAACCTTCAAATTCAAGGAGGTAAAATAAAGAATATTTATAATAAATTTTCAGTTTCATAATGCCAAAAGTTGTTAGTTGGGAATATATCTAACAAAAGGAAGAGAGAAAATTTTTATTTGACATACAGCAACATAGGACCAAAAAATTTCAAATAAAAAGGAAGCTAGGAGTAAAACTTGTAAGTGAGCATCAAGCCACAGTACTGGGCAATGGAAAGGGCTCATACCGGAGTGGAAAATACAAGCTGGAGACAGAGTATGTCTTTATATCTGACACTGAATTGATTTTCAAGCCATAAAAATGTTAGTTAAGGAAACACTGACATGAACTAGGGCAGAGTGGCGGGGGGAACTTGGAAAGTAGCAAGTGCAATTTCAGGCTTATGAGAAATGGAATTAAAGTGAAGAGAAGGAAAGCAATCTATTGTTGTCCAGAAACTGGCAAACACAACGGCCACTGCATCATTATAGTGGCAACGACCTGCTGTGTTCATTTGTCTCTGAGCTGTCTGACCTAGGAGTTGGGTGATTTATCTACTTTCCACAGCTTCAGTTGGCCCAGGCCAAGAGGATAACTTGGAGAAAAGGGTGAGGGTGGGGGTGGTGACACCCAAATTCCATGCCAATGAACTCCATATGTCTTCTATTAGAGGGTATGCTCATAAATCAGCAAATCTTGCACATTCATTTCACATGTACTATAAACACATCTCTGAGATAGAAAGCTTCTGGTCATACAAAGATTGAAAAGGGCAGAGCCATTGGCCTTGAGGCGCTTACAATTCAGTGGCAAAGATTAAGCTCAGGGAGAGAAAAAAATGGCAATATATGCTAGACCATGGCTAGACACAAAGAGCTATCATATAATGGAGGGTTGTTGAGTCTTCTTGTCAGGGGGCTTCTGAGAGCAGGTAGCACTGTAATTGAGTTTAAACAACAGGTAAGACTTACAATCTTACAGGTAAGACAATCAGAAAAAAGATGAATAATAAAGCAGTCACCAAAGTCTGGGAGACAGAAATGAGCCAACTAGGTTTTTGTTATGACAGCAGTATTTGCTGTCCAAAACTGAACCCCTGACTCAGAACATGGATACAAGTTAACAATCTGTAACTTGATTGAGGCAGCAAAGTGGACAGGACTCTGTACATCAGGACTGGGGTGAATGGATGGTTTCCAGTGTCAAAAGTAAATCTCTAAATTTGTGCCTACAGCTAGATAGTTCTGCTAGGGTGGAAAGAAACATCCAGATCATATCAAATTTCCTTCACCTTGTGATTCATCTGCCATCTGAAATGTCCCAGCATAGCACTGTTTCTCCAAGTGACCCAGGTCTCATCCCAGCAAACAAGCAAATCTGGTGGCAAAGATTAGAAGTTAGATGAAGAACACATTGCCTACCTATCCTAGATTCAATGGCTCCAATGAAAACTTTCCATCACAAATATTCTATCCTACCCCCTTTACAAGCAAAATTGCCTCATAGACCACAACAGTATATCAATTTATAAAGTTGAGAAGCAGATTAGGAGGAAGGAAGGGAAATCTCAAGAAAGCAAACCTCCAGTTTTGATACTTTTCTATTACTCTGATAAAAGACCAGGAACAAGGCAACCTACAAAAAATAGCATTCAATTTGGCTTATGGTTTCAGAGGGCCAGACTCCATGGTGTTAGAGAAAAGGAATAGCTGAGAGTTCACATCTTGATCCACATCCACAGAGCACAGAAAAAGACTAGGAATCACCTGAATCTTTTGGAACCTCAAAGCCTTGCCCAAGTAACATACCTCCTCCAACTAAACCACACCTACCAATCCTTCCTAAACAGTTTCACCTACTGGGGACCAAGTGTTCAAATACATGAGCCTATGGGTCCATTCTCATTCAATCCACCACACTTTCTATTTCTAATCTAGATATATTTCTGAAATATATCTAATTTTTATACTATGGAAGGACCATAGAAAAAACTCAAGATGAGAATTAAGATGATGTAGCTCATCTTGAAACTTAAAGTTTTCAAATAAACATTTTATTTGGCTTACAAGAATAGCACCCCCAATAGATAGTGGCTGACACAGAAGCACTCATGCCCTTTGGTGATGAAAAGCTGCCTGCTACGGAGGCACTAATCCACCTTGGAGAAAGGCCAAAGAGGAGTGTGTCCTCTGGCAGACAAAAGTAAAGCAAACAAAAGCAAATAAATAAATAAATACAATGGTATCTGCCCATTCTGTGCCTTTTCCACTTGAAGAAATTCTGAAGAAGAAAAAAAGTTCATGAACTTTACTCAAAAGAACATGGTCTTAACATACCATTGGAAGTATGTTGTGAGACACGGTGATGGGGCCCATAGTTTGTAATTGCTGATGCATTCATGTGATGAATCGCCCATGTAGGCTACCACCCATGGTTCTCCAAATATAGGATTCTCTCAAAACTTTAATTCTGGCCCCTTACCTTTTTTCTTCTCATTCAACACTGGCTAGAGCCTTTCAGTCATTGCAGTTCACACCTCCTCCTTCCTGGTAGAGATGCTCCTCCGAAGTGCATCTCTTTATTGCCTTCTAATATTAAACTCAATGGCAGAGACACAAATGTAGGAGAGTTAGAACTGAACTTCAGGACCCCATCCCATAATACTAGCCTGGCAATGGATTGAAGTACTCTAGAACTCCACAATGCTACCACTGAAATACAGGTAACTCTAGCACCATCTCAGCTTATACCAGGTGATACAAAAATCACTTAAGGTGATCTAAAGAACCCTTGAGCCCTGTAAAGACCTGGAAGTTGATCATCTCTAAGGTAAATTGTGTAGAATTTTCCCACCTACACTGAAACCCTTTAGAACCCTTACTCTGTGTCTCTTTCCTTTCCTTTAACTCCAAACAGAGCATCTATACTGTCTCTCTTCTCATCCCTTCCTTTATCTTCACCTTGAAACAAACTAAAGATCTCTAAAATAACCACAGCAATTTTGATTTACTTAGGGCAAAGATGTAATAGAGACTTTGGCAGAACTCAACATGCTCACATAACTTTAAAACACTAATCCTACCACAACACCAGAACATTTCTAAGTATTGTAATAAAGCATGAGGTTTTTAAATCCATACATTATGAATTCAAATCCCACCCTTATCAGTATCGTCATTCTTTAATATTTAGGTAGATTACTTGATCTTTTTAATCCTTATATGCTTCTATGTCCTCAACTATAAAACAGTGATTTTAGCAAGATGATGAAGTTTTTGTAGGTTTTACATTTAAAAGTCTATAACAATTAGACATGAAACATATTAAATGTATATTTTGTTTTCTTTAATATGACACAAGTAGTAACAAGAACTCAATAATATAGCAAATATTCAATAATTTAATAAGAATCTATGTGCCTTAGTAGTTGGGGCTACAGGAAGAATATAGAAGGCATATATTCACATTTATTAGGCTCTTATAAAAAATATAGGCAAATAAATGAGAAATTATAGTGGTGGTAAGTGGCCTGCCAGGGAAAGCGAAGGAGGATGCCATGGAAACATATACAGGACAATCTGAAAATGTGTGAAATCATAAGAGCAACCAGGTTATACTGGCCTCAGTTTTATCACCTTCCAAATGTCTATGTTAAAGTTCTGACTGCAAGGTAAAAGGGACAACTGGAGCAGGAAACCAACCAATCACTGAGCACCCTGACTGTGAACCCAGGACAAAAGACATGTGCCCTGACTCTGAAACTAGTGTTAAAGAAACACACTTTGTCCCTAGTATCAGAGCCACTAAAAGAAATATGCCTTGGTCCTAACAGTAGAGTCAAAAAGCTAAAATGGAACAATGAAAGAAACACAATTTGGCCATGAAATCAGAACCATCTCTGCCCCACCCAACTGCCCATCTGAACCAACCAATCCCTGGGCAAGAAACCAACTAATCACTGAGCACCCTGACTCTGGACCCAGAGCCAGTGAAAGAAACACACCCTGGATTTGAGACCTGAGCCAGGGAAAAAAACTTTATCCCTGAACCCAGGACCAAAGAAACATGCCCTGACTCTGAAACTAGTGTCAACGAAACACACTTTGTCCCTAGAATCAGAGCCAGTGAAAGAAAGACGCCCTGGTCCTAAAATGAGAGTAAAAAATCTAATCTCTGCTCCTGACCAACTAAACTAACCAATTCCAGAACAGGGAAAAACTAACTAATCCCTCTTCTTCTTGGAAAAACTCTGCCCCTAAGACACCCTATATAAGCTTCTCTTCCTGTTCAATTAAAGGCCGCCATTTATCCCTCCTTGGCAGAGGCAGCCACTCTCCTGGACTCCTCCTTCACAATTAAATCTGTTTCTCGAAAGAATCTTGGGTAATGATCTTCAGTCCCTGGCACAGAATAGAAGAACCTGGCTGGGTCATCCCTTAGGCAACTAAACTGAAAAAACCTTGCTGAGATGCTCCCTTAGGGGTCCTGAGCAAGGCAGAGCAGCACAGAAGTACCTTGCTAGGATGCTCCTTAAGGGGGGCTGAGCAAGGCCTAGTAGAAAAAGTAAAAACTTTTCACCGGAGCTGGAGGAGATTTCTGCATTTCTGTAGGGGCTTCCCCTTTAGCACAACGTTAGTAAAAGAACTTGGGCTGGAGAAGAAGCAGATAGCTCTGCTAGGATGTTCTCGTAAGGGAACAGAGCAGAGCGCAGCTGTAATGGCTCTCCAGGAGAAGACCAGGATTGCTATATCCCACAGGGAGACCATCCCCCACCCCACCCCAGCTTTAGGTAGCCTAGTTTCCTGATAGTCAGGACGCCTTTCCTCCAAGGCTGAGCTGTCTTTCCTATTGCAGCTCTGTCCCTCCAGAGCTGTCCTGTTGCGACTCTCTCCTCCATAGCTGAGCTGTCTTATTGTGGCTCTACCCCCCCAGAGCGGTCCTATTGCAGTTTGATCCTCCAGAACTGATCTGTCCTATTGTGGCTTTAAGTATAGCCTGGCTTCCCGATAAGTCAGAATATCTCTGCAACTTTACAGCTGTAACACATTCCTCTATACTAAAGCTAATATATTGGAACAGGACTGTACTGGACATGGGTTCTTAAAAAATAATTACATTAAAATGAGATTGTATGGATGGGCCTAACTCCAATATAACCTGTGTCCTTGTAAGAAGAGCTGATTAGGACACAAACTACAGAGAGAAAAAAGATGGCTATGCAAAAAAAAAAAAAGGGTGGAGCAGCACATGTCAATAATCACAACATGTGGGAGGCTGAAAGGAAAAAAGCCTTTAGTGTAAGGCCACTCTCCCTGTAAAATAAAATCTTATCTCAAAAACTGTAAAAGCAGGGCCAGAAAGATGGTTCAGTGTGTATGGGCCATTCAGCTGAAGATGGGTGCCCCAATGATACAGAAGAACTTTGGGTAACTGTCCAGGTAGTGAGATGGCTCTGTCAATTTTAGAGTTTTGGAAGTTGCTTAAAATGCACTTCTTATTTCCTTAGGTAATATATATTCTTTTGAAGTCTTTGATGGAGTTGAAGAATATATAGTTATAGTTTTCCTTAGTTATGAAGAAAGATAAAGTAGATACAAATATTGTAACTGCAATTCTTGCTTGATACTGTTTTGTTATTTAACGTAGTAATCTTACTATGTTAAAGTTTAAACCTTCCTTTTTATTTAAACAGAAAAGGGGAGGTGATGTGGGATTCCCCTCTGTATGCTGTGAATACCATTGGTTAATAAAGAAACTGTCTTGGCCTGTGATAGGGCAAAAGAGTAGAATGAGGTGGGGAAAATGAAACTGAATTCTGGGAAAAAGAAGGCAGAGTCAGTGAGAAGTCATGTAGTCCCACCAGAGGCAGACACCAGAACTTTACCCAGTAAGCCAGAGCCTCACGGTGATACACAGATTAATGGAGATGGGTTCATTTAAGATATGAGTTAGCCAGAAATACGCTTAAGCTATTGGCCAAACAGTATTGCAAATAATATGGTTCCTGTGTGGTTATTTAAGGGCTGAGCAGTCAGGAACTAACCAGTGGCCTCCTACAAGTCTCATTTAAAAAACACAGAAAGAATGATCGATATGACCCCCATTGCACTAACAGAAGTTGGCAGTGAAAAGCGTTTGGGGAAGATTATGGGTAGAAGGTGAATTTAGTGAAACCTGCAAGAAGGGAAACCGAGGGAAATCATGACGCAAATCATCTCACTTTAACCTCCAAGTCCTTAAACACCTGTAGTAGAGATCTGACCTGGTCCTCGCTCCCCAAACCAAACAACCTCCTCAAGGGTATAGAGGGTGAACCTGAGGGTGAACTCCATAAAATGAGCCTAGGCTAAATTACCAAAATAGAGGTCAACATCTTCCTTGGAGGCTGACAATAGGTATTTTTCTATTCTCCAACATCAAGCACTCTCCCCACTGAACTTTACTGAAGCATTAATCTAATCTTAATCAATAAAAACCAGGAGTCAGATATTGGGGTAAAAACCTCGAAGATCAAAGGCCCGGAAACAGCCACCAGTTGCTTTCTTCCTCTCTGAAAGCTGAGATCCTGTCCACACCCCACCTTATCACTTCCTCTCTCCAAGCCTGGAATGCTGGGATTAAAGGTATGAGCCTCCCATGTGCTAGGATTAAAGGCTTGAGCCACTGCCAGGTGGCTGTGGTTAACTAGTAGCTAGCTCCACCCTCTGATCTCCAGCAAGCCTTTTTTTGTCAGAGCACAAACAAAACATCACACAACACTTTACACTCCATAAGTGCATCAGTAACATATCAACATTCTCTCCCTAGAAAAGACCAAGACAGCTGGCCTTGCCCAGTGTCACCCTACCTCGAGCAAACTCGAGTCAGAAAAGCCTACTGATGTCAAATAAATATATTTGAGCTTGTCACCAGAAAGTTCCTAATAAGGTTTCTAGGTGATTCATTTGGTGATGGGAGGCATTTGACTTCCTGAGCCTACCCTTGCACACAGCCACGCACTTGATGGACAACTGGCCTCTGATAGTGCTATTTCAGAACCGTCCAAGGCGTTCTTTATAGGGCTGTGAAAACAACAATTACTCCTCTGAGAAAGAATGAGAACTCGGAACAACAATTACATTAGCTTCACCAAAACAAGGAGCAGTAAAGAGATAAAAGCTAGCATTGTCCAGGGAGAGAAGCATCCTTTTTCCTAAAGCCTGTCAGGATAAACACCAGAAACACCAGTCCCCAAGGAGTTCCCATCACTGTGCTACACATAGCTCTGCAAATGTGGGGTACTGCAGAGTGTCACATTGTGGGAAATGCTGCTAAGCTAAAGGGCATCTGATTTTGAGCAAATTCCAAGCAAAACTAGTGGCCACACCTCATTAGACAGCAAAAAGCAGAGTGTTTAGGAGCATGGCATTGTTAAATAGAATCTCTGGGACGATCTCTAACCCAGAATAAAATCTCCCTGGACCACTGTGCAGGGAGAGGACTTCCAATCACCTTGCAGTGATTCTTTGAACTCCCATAGATTTCTGCACCATTCCAGATACTCCATGGTATTGACACATTATTTTTTAAGATGCATTCATTGATTTTTTTGCTGTGATGTTACTTTTTTGATTGCAAAAGAATCATTATTCCTTCCTAAGTCTTCGGGCCAACAGAAGATCATCCTCTTATTTCTTATACCTTAACTGTCAAACTCCTGACTCAGGCCTAACATTCTCCAATCCTCAACTCAGGACAATACCCAGAACAAAGATCCTGTGCTGATATATGTGTGGCCAACAGGACAATTCTCCTTTGCTTAAACAACAGAACACATGATACTTCCAGGAGAAAAATCTCTACTTATGTCAATGGTCAAGGCAAATGTTCAAGCTCCAGCGTGGCTGCAAGGCTCTTTCTTATAGGTCAAAATCCCTGCTTATTTGACCACATTGAATCTGTTAAGTTCATCAATGTAGCCTACAGTTTGCCTTCTAAGGTATGAAAAATGTCTGTGATGATTCACAAATTCAAAACATGAAGAACAGGAGGACTGAACTCTTTGCAGCTAGGGCCAGGCTTTCGTGGTAAAATTAATGAATGTAAGAGTACAGATGAGTACTCTGTACATTCCTACTTCCCTTACCCTGGTGTTGCTGGATAAGGGAAATTAAGGGGCTTGGAAGAAAGCAGAGATCTCTTTCCCGATCCAACACTTCCTCAGTCATAAACGGAGGCTGGATAATTGCACAGACTTAATAGATAATTGCCCCAAACCACAGCACTAGGTTCCAAAGCCACACTGCAAATTAAGGTTTTGACTAAGGAGGAATTAAGAAGCCTTCAGAACACTGATACTCATAGAGAAGACCTAGAAACAGCTATGTGCATAGCCTGAAGACGGATGAAGAGGGGAACCTTCATAGCTTCTCTCCTAGGAGATCTTGTCTAGACATTTTCTCCTCGCCAGATTCTACACATACATTCTTGTTCATTACAGACTCCAAAGAAGCTGGTCAAGTCTCATCAATCCTGACATGACTCTTGACTTGTTCACCCAAAATGAATAAAAGGCAATGCATTTGGTACATTATCTATGATGCTAGTATTTGTAGGGTGACTACTAATTGGCAAACTTTGGAATTAGTCATGTTCATTATTAAAGAAAAGCAATTACAATAACATAACTGCTAGTGATTATGTATGATTTCTGAAGAGTTCACAGATGGGTCAGTCAAAATGTCCTTAGCAATTTTAGGTACAAGCTCTGATTAGAACACTACTAGAAAAAAAGAGAAAGTGCTCACACATACACACACAAACACACACACAATTTAGATAACATCTTGAAGCAAAACTTATTTTTTATGACCTTTGCTATTGTTGGAAATCTCACCTTGAGCATTTGTATTGCCTTTCTGAAACTAAGACAAACAAATAAGACTACTGATTGACTAATTATGCAGTTGCTTCTGTTTAAAAGGCACTAAGGCCCTGCCCTTAGTCTAGCTAGAGGTTTATTATGACCTGAGGATCTAAAAACTAAGGATTCTGTTTCATCCTTCTCAGTTTCCCCCTAATTTGTATTTACAGTCCATAGACACAGATTTTCTTTCTTAAAATGATGTCCCCATCTTTGTCTGTTAAGGCCATGGTGAATGTTCACTACCTTTCTGATCTCCAAGACTTGCAAACTCAAAATGAATCTTATTTGGTTGTGGTGTTAATTCTTTCCACACAATGTTGGATTCAATTTATTAATCTTTTAATGATGCTTTTGATCCTATATTGACCATGTGTGTACCTGTTGTCTTCCTTTCTTAATACAACATTTATTTTTTTGTTCCAGGGTAATGCTGACCCAATAGAATCAGACGGGATGTGGGTTTATTTTTTCTGTTTCTGTTTTTCTAGATGAGTTCTGGAAAATTAACATGCCTTCATCACCCAGTGCTTACCAGATTCCACCAGTGAAACTATTTGAACCAGCTGCTTTCTTTTATCTGTTTTGAAAGAATAGTTAAGTCTTGTTTAACTTACTTAATAGATACATAGAATAATTTCTCTTTGTGAAACCTTGGTATTTTCCATCTGTCAAAGCAGTTAACTAGACAGAAAAGGGAAAATGGTGTGGGAAGTCCTTCTGTCCATGTGTTGCCTTTATTGGATAACAAAGAAGCTGTTTTTGGACAATGGCTTAACAGAGCAAAGCCAGGCTGAAATAAATATATAAAGAGAGTAGGCAGAGTCAGTGAGATGCCATGGAGCTGCCAGTGGGGAAACATGTGAGCTGTTGGCTGGAATCATGCTGGTAGGTCATGAGCCTTGTGGTAAAATATGAAATAATAAAAATGGGTTAATTTAAGCTGTAAGACCTAGCTAGCAATACGCTTAAGTGATTGGCCTAGCAGTGGTTTAAATAATATAGTTTTTGTGTGATTATTTTGGGTCTGAGCTGCCGGGAATGAACCAACAGCCTTCACCCAACAGTTAACAAATTAAAAAGCCTAGTGTCAAGTATGGATTCCCTTTTTCAAACCTGTTGGCAGTGAAATCTCACAGATCTCTAAACATTACAGACTATCTCCATCGCTCTTAGTTACCCTCCAGAACTTTGCAGTAAGATTCTGTTGAAGAAGCACACATATAATTAAGAATTAGGACGTGGAGAAACCAAACTGTTACCTAGAAGCTTCACCCCTATTGCCGAGCTTCCATTGTACTACAGTACGTGATATGCATACTACCAAAGGAAAAGAGTAAGCATCAATTATACCCAGCTGTGAACCCTGTGAGATGCAACAGTGACTCACATGGCAGGAAATAGTCACTGGTACAATAGTGGCACAAATACCATGGGAGTAACCGATGATATTCTGATTGGATTTCAGTCCTGCTACACAAGTTGAAACCCATATCATGACCAAGAACATAAAGCTTGGTAGGCCATAGGCCTTAGAAGAGAACCTATTACTACTATTTTTCTAAATGGACACAGTATTAAACTGAATCCTAATGACATACCATTACACCAGTAGATCATTACATCTCTCAACTCTCTCATCTGAGAAGCTTCTGCTCTCCATAGATGGTGATTAACACAGAAACCACAACTGGCCAAGGTACTGAGAATAAAAGACTACAGACTTCTTATGCCAAAATTGAACATATATACTGCACTCTGTCATCTCAAGGCTCAGAGACCATTGAGGAGGAAGGATTGGAAAGGATTTAACAGTCAGATGGTGTAGGCGGGTCCTTCTGTATTTGGGTTGCTTTTATTGGTTAATAAAGAATCTGCCTTGGCCTTCTGATAGGGCAGGACTTAGATAGACAGGATAAAGAGAAGAGAATGCTGGGAAGGGGACAGAGTGAGAGAGAGCTGCCCGCCATGAAGCCTGCCAGGTCAGAGATGCTGAATCTTTCCTGGTAAGCCACGACTAGTGGCGACACACAGATTATTCGAAATGGGTTAAACAAATATGTGAGAGTTAGCCAATAAGAGGCTAGAGCTAATGGGCCAGGCAGTAATTCAATGAATACAGTTTCCGTGTAATTATTTCGGGTACACACCGGGAGCCGGGACAGAACAAGGGGCCCGGCGCTGGGAACACAGCCTGAGCCCCCCTCATTACTACAGTCAGAGGCAGTAGACTCTTGTCCATAAGGAAGCAATGTCTTCTGAACACAACTGGGCAGCTGCACATATAAATTCACAGTGGTTGAGGCAACATGTAAAAAAAAAAAATCTGTGAAGCTCAAGCCACATAAAATCCCAGCTTAGAGAAAGGAATTGGGCAGAAAATCCCACACCTAGCCGTAAAGCTGTTATCAACTGTTATCTTCTGGGAAACTGAGAGACTGTTTTCTCTAAGAGTGTAGACCATGGTAAGTCAACCACTCACCAGTGGAAAGGCACATAGCTAAGTTTATTTGGGAAACACAAATTGGTCTTGATTTCTTTCTTCTTTCTTCCTTCTTTCTTTCTTTCTTTCTTTCTTCTTTACTTTCTTTCTTCCTTTCAGAACACACATTTTGGAAGGTCGATGGATCTGGGAAGAGTTATAGGAGTGGATAAAATCAAAACACATACAGAACTCTCAAAGAACTAATTAAAATCGATCCATTTTAATATAAAATATTGTATGTGTGGGAATAGTGTTATTTTAGCCTTTAAAATTTTTACAGAATCAGGACTGGGGATTTTATTCTAGATGGTTAAGAGTAAGTACTGCTCTGCCAGAGGACCTGATTCAGTCCTATTCATATTGGATAGGAAGTTCCTCATAATCTCCTACAATTCTAGTTCCAGGGGAATGCAACACCTGTAGCTTCCAAGAGCTTCTACAGCACCTACACTTACATCCGCAGACTCACAGAAATATCTATATACACATAATTTTATGAATAAACAAATGCTTACAGAATCAGTGGTGATGATTCTTTTTTTATTTTAATTTTAATAAACATCCCATATCCCTTCCTCCCTCTCTCCCTCCCTCTTTCCCTTCCTTCCTCTCTCCCTCCATCCCCCCTTCCCTCCATCCTTCCCTTCATCTCTCCCTCCATCCAATTTTTGGGATAGGCTCAATTGATGTTTATCAATTATATTGACATTTTCAAGAAACAAGAATTAAGTTTCTCAGTTTTTCTTTGTTGTGCTTTTGTTTTCAATTTCATTTGTTTCTGTTTTAGTTTTCATGAATTCTTTTATCATGCTTGAGTTAGTTTTGAGTGCCTTTCTTTCTATGGTTTCACGAGGTAGAAGCCTACACTCTCAATCTCAGGCACTTTTTTGTATCTAACATGGTTTTAGTGCTAGATATTTCCCTCTAGGCACGTTTTTACTGCAGCCTGCAGATCTGGTGAGGTATATTTTTCATCTTCATTTATCTCAAAACAACTTTTAAGTACTCTTGAGACTTCTTTCACTCATCAGTTATTTAGTGATGTTTTGTTTAATTTTCAAGTATTTGGGCATTTTCCATCCATTTTCTTATTACAGATCTCTAGTTTAATCATATTATTATCCAAGAACATATTTGATACAAGTTTTAGTATTTTAAATTTGTAAAGACAGGTTTTGTTGCCCAAAGGTAGTCTATTTTATGATTCTCTGTGTGAGTTTGAGGAAAATGTGAATTCTATTGTTATTGGATGGACTCTTCTATAAATGTCAATTTGAACCAGTTGATTGACGGTGCTTTTCCAATTATACCCTTACTAATTTTCAGCCTTCTTGATCTTCCAATTACTGTGAGGTATTAAAGTCTTCAGCTACAGTAATGGACTTAACCACTTCTTCTTAAAGTTCTATTAGTTTTGTCTCATGTATATTGGCACTCTTCTCTTAGTTGCACAGGCATTAAATAATATTCTTATGTCTCCTTGCAAAACTGACACCTTTATAGCATCCTCCTTTAGTTCTAATAATGTCCCCATTTTCTAATCTGCCTTAGAATTACCATAGTTATCCCAGTTGTCTTTGATAGGTACTGGCATGGTGTATCTCTCCATCATTTCAGCTTGAATATATCTGAATGACTTGTAGGCAAAACATAGACGAGTTTTGTTTAAATCCACTCTGCGAAGCTCTGTCTTTCAATTTTTGTATTTAGACCATTGACATTTAAGCAATTAGTAATGCAGTTGGATCAACAGTTTGTGTGTGAGTACTTATAGTCATGTCAAATGCACATTGTTTCTTTCAGGGGATTTTATTCTTATTTTAAATGAGTGTGTTACTTTTCTCAATTTTCTCTGCATTTGACATATAATCTTCGTCACATGAATAAAACATCACATCATTTTATTAGAAGTTAGCATTTAAAATTTTAAGATGTATGTTGCTATCTGTTGAAATCCATATTTAAGTAGCAATACACTGCTTCATACTTAGTGCAAGTAAGTTTCCAAGCACAATACTCAAAGAAAAAGGTAAACATTAATCACATCCAGTTCTGAAGCCTGCAGACTATAACGACTAGTCTGGTAAAACATGCACAATGGTGCCACTGTGGCACAGGCATGGGAGTAACCAAGTTCCCATACGTCTGTTTGCATTGCCAGTCTGTAATTCCGTTCTATCTTGTGTGATATTTTATGGTTCCGATACCAATGTTGTTTCTTCTGACTTTTATTATCCTGATTTTCCGCTCATCTTAAGATCTTGAGTGGAAATCCAGGCATGATGCAAGAAACAATATGAAGTGAAGTAAGATGGCCCTCAGTTTATAATGGCTATGAGCTGTCTATATTTAATGGGTTTCTTTTTTATGAGAGAATTCAAATTCCTCTGGCATCTTTTGATTTGTTTCCCATGGGTTCTTCAAGCTTTCTTTTATACTAGGTCTTAAGTGGAGTTCATGTTTTATACTTTCATAAGCAAATCTTGGCCTTTTCCTGGCACCAGCTGCTATAGTAATAAAATGGGCTAGATCAGAGGTGTTCCATCCTTGTTGCAGTCTTCCAAAGGCTGTGTCCTGCATTATTGCATTCACAACTTAAATTTTTCCTTCTTAGGTGAGACAGGAAGGAAGTCTAGAGGTGACTGAAGCCAGACAGATAGTCACCATCCAAGTAGAGCAAATCATTGTTAAAACCACTGTCTCTAAGAGCTGGGCTCTCTTTAAATAAAGGATGCTTTCCACCATCAGCTGCTAGAGCTATGAGTTCTTGCTTGATTCCTCACTGGAAGAATCTGGTAGAGTTCACTCAAGTAAATCCCACAAAAATAGAGACCATCCATCTAGGACTGTGGACTCTGTCAGTTTTTCATGCTGTCCTAGTCTACTGTGAGCCTCCAGAAATTTATCAAAATTATCAGGTAAGTGATTTCTCCATCCAAGGAAAGACTCTCTTCAAGTCCAATGGCCTTACGGTGACAGTGTCTAGCTTTACTTAGGCAAATCTCCCTTTACATCTTCTCAATTTTGTTGGGCAGTACTTCTTATTCTCAAGACTGTGTCAGAGTCCTCTGAGAGCAACCTGAAAGTTCCATTCAACTGGACATTGTGCTCCCCACTCAGCTATGATCTGGCTACATCTACCTGCCTCTGCCTTTACTATGACCTTCTCTCGAGCCATGTGGCGAAGCTCCATACAGTCAAGCCAGCCCATACTTGAAACAAAAGATATGAACCCCAGTGCCAAATGTGTAAGTTCAAAGAATTATACTGTTATTTAACAGTCAGCCAATTCCTGTGCACAAGAAAAAAAATCAATTTTTGGACCAGCTTTGTTCTTGGGGGAAAAAAATCAATCATGGTTCTAGCCAATGAACCCATTACCCTCTGGATGCTGGGGTCCTTCCTTCACATCCCCCATTTCATGTTGACATTAGCTGTATTGAACTGCATTTCTATAATGTTTCTGTCTAGGTTCAATATTAAACTACCTTTTACAATCACTTCTCTTCTTAACATCCTTAGATTCTTATTAGCCACCCCTCCCCGCCCCCTGCCTGAATAACTGTGAGTGCGTGAAGTAATTAGCTCAGAGAGTACGCGCTCCCTTAATGCCTTCGGAATCCTGCCATCCAATACTGATTTCTCTAGGTTCTGAGCTGCAACAGAGCCTCTCACTCGGCTTTTGGTTTAATTATTCTTCAAGGTCATCCCCATGCCACCCCTTCCATGTTCCTTGCCTTCTTTGCTTCTGTTTTTTGAATAGGCTCCACGTCTTAGCCAGTTTTGGTCATTACTAGCTCCAATCTCCTTTCAAACTTATTACTTGGCCTATTTTTCTCTGCAGCCTTGCCTCATTCTCTGATACTTTGGCAGGATTGTTTCTGATTCTTTCAGATTTATTTGTCGGGTTGGGATTGTTCTGTGTTTTGGTAGCCTGTGTCTTTTCTCTTTGATTTAAACGTATCCTTTGTGGCCTTGATTTGAGAATTGAACCTTCCCTTCTCTAGTTACAATGTAGATGTGTCTTTCTCTTTAGCTGCTGTTTGCAGCTCCACAAACTGCAACAGTCCCTTGAAACCTGAGATACTCACTAGGTCAGCAGGAGCCCTAAGAAGACAACATCTTAACCTGTGGTCCTTCAATAGAACCATCCTTCAGCATTTCCAGTCTATCTGCTGATTTATTTCTGTGTTCAACTTTGGCAGAAACCAGAATCCCAAGGTGAAAATGATAAAACAAATGCAACAATTATCATAATAATGCCACCTCCCACTGGAGAACATCAAAGGCTTTTCAAGTGCTTTCCTATAAATTATCCAATTCAGAAGACATTACATAACAGACTTTTTTTTTGCTTTCTTCTACCTATTATTCTAATTATTTTCTATTTTCTTCCAAACTCCTATTGTAATGTCTGTCTCCCCCATTCATCATGAATTGTCAAGTCTCATCTTAAAGAACTATAGAAGGCACTTTAGAGATGGATCAAGACGCAGGGGGTGCTGAACATTGTCAAGTGACAGAACACAGAACTGAGCGTTCAGTCTAACTCCTGGATGTGAAGCCAGGCTTTACAACCAGTAAAGCACACAGAGGAATAATCAGCAAAGCTCATGCAAAGAGCATACCCAACAGAAACTGGAGAAATGCCTCAATCTGTAGGAACACAAAAGACACAAATACCCCCAGTGACACCAGGCTCAGGACAACCTCTTGTTCCATTCCAGGTCAAGAAAAATTAGTTCAACCATATGGCAAGCTAGATACAATAACAGCTGTCAGATTTCCTGGGTTTTCTAAGCTCTGCAATCTCAGAAAAGTTTTGTGACCGAACTGTCTCAGCTCCTTTGTCTGTATCATGGTAAGATCCTTGCTACTTGCCTCACAAAATTCTGCAAGAACAGCATGCATTCATCTGAGTCACACACTTCAAAGAGTATCCAATACCTGAAGAAGTACTAGTCTGTAAACTGATTTTATTATTATTAATAATAATAATAATTACTGTTATTGTCTAATGTCACAGGAGTTTCTTCGGGAGTGTCTGGAGATGTAAAAAAAAATCTATGAGATAAGGATTGACCTACACGGAAGTGAATTTTTGAGACACAGACTTGACTACCAGAAGATCCTGCTTGGTAAATATCTTCTGATATCTAATTCTAGGATATAAGGACAGTTCTAGAGGATCAAGTTTTTGTTTTTTTCAATTTATGCATACTGTCTGAAGTGTGGGCTCCTTGTAGTTCTAAAAAACAGTTAAAAAAACAGTAAGCGTCATGTTTTAGTTTAATTTCCTGTTGCTGCAATAAAAGACTCTTTGACAAAAACAATTGAAGAGTGAAAGGGTTTATTTTGGCTCAGAGTTCAGGTGCACTTTTTCACCGCAGAGGAGGCGAGGCATCAGAAAGCAGAGATGGATGGATGGAAGGATGCTTGCTGTTTGCCTTTCTGTCTCCACTTATATAATCTGGGATTCTACAAAGGGAATAGTACCACCCACAGTGGGCAAGTCTTTCCCACAGGGATTCCCAGAAACCTGTATCCTAGGTAATTCTAGATTCTGCCAACTCAATAATTAGCATCAACCATCACAAGCAGCATCTTTCATATCCTGAAGAAAAAGAACAATAAACACATGCTTTGCAGGGTACTATGCAGGACAAACTTTCTGCTAAACTAGCCCCAAACAAGAACATGTCATCACATCAGTTTTGATGCTAAATTTCTACATGTTCTTCTCTCATTACATTATTAAAAAATAGCCACACTCTTGACTGTTGGAGAAAAAGCCCCCTGAAGCCAGGATAAAGTGGCTGAGAGCTGGAGTTCATGTTGGCGATGAAAACCCTTTCAAGGATGCAAGCAGTAATTTATATTCATTCAGACACAAAGACTATTTGTCTAAAGGATGGAAATACTGCTTCTATGATGAGGTTACAATATGAAGAACCAAATATTTGGCCTTCAAATTCTCCAGTCTACAGTTCAGCCTGGATAGAAAAGGAGATTAAAGCTGCATTCCCAGAAATATCATATTTATCGGCAGTGATAAATTTGGCAGTCTGAAGGGCTCATAGTCTACACTACTTTAACAGCAAAGACTCAGAAAACGGGCAATTGCTTCTCCAACATGATAAAAGCATCCCAGAGTTGAGCAATTGATTGAAAAAAAAAATGAGACTAGCCTACCAAAGATGAGAACTCTGGGAGCTCATTCATGTTCAGAGAAAGAATCCAAGCGTGGCTAAGAAAGGCAAGCTGACTGGCACTGTGAAAGGAACTGGGTAGACTCTGCACACTGTGGATGCAGGGAGTGTGCTTATGGGGAAGTTCTGATTCTTTTTTCCTTCACTCGAATGACTAGGATCAAACCGCTTTGCTTGAAATTCTACTGGTCGACAGATCCGTGTCTGAAGCCTTGGTCCTAATTCCATTTTTCTAAGGTTCAAGAGAACCAACCTGCTGTTGGTTTTGGAGGGGGAACAAAAAGTCTTTCAAGCTATTTTATTCCAACCCACTGAGACATTAGATCTGAGAAAATATTTCATAGATCTGCACCACTATGACCTTTCAACCCAAAACAACAAAGCCTAAAAAGTGTGATTATATATGTCTTCCCAACAAAGAAAGGTCTTCTTAAGGCCAAGAAAGACTTATCTATTGACCTGTAAGTAAGGCAGTTAGGGAGGGAAATAGGTTATTCAATGGCGTCAAAAGTCATTGAGGATCTTCCCCTTATACAGATGTAAAGCATACTGGGAGTAGTTCCATGATAGACCCCATTTGGTAGACCAGTTGATTATCATCTACTTTGCCTCTGTACAAACTTGGCTCAACCACATTGCTAACCCAAGCTCTGCAAACTCAAAAGGTCTGTTGACAATACTATTTTCCCCTTTTTTATGAGTATGTGTTGACATCCAGACACATTCTCAGGCAGGTCTTGAAGACTTCAGATTTTCACAATATTACAATTTCAGCAAGCTGGATGTTAAAAAATGGAAATTGGACAGACTGTTATCAACTTTAATCGACCATTAGAGCATCAGAGCCTGAAGGCACAGTATTTAACAGTTGGAATGGGGTGGTCAAGTAAAATGCTGTCTCTTTCATTTGGAATCTGGGAATAAAGCCAACCCAGAAAAAAAAAGGGGGGGAGCCATTACTCTGACAGCTGTGGCAGAGCACAAGGATCTGTGTTACAAGGGAGGCCAAGATGCAAATATTTCAGTACATTTGGGTAAGGTTTGTCTACTGAATTCTGGTTTGCAGATTTCTGTGCATAATGGAAATAAATAAGCCCAAACATGAAATACTGACCAACTACAATGATATTTTTTTAAAAAAAATGCATCCTGAGACATCATTCTACATGGCCAGATTTGGCCTCATGTGCCATCAGCTTTCTGTGGAGTCATAGTTGTCTTCTTAGAGAGCCAAATATTGTGCTGCCATGGTTGAGCTTCTTTGCTTCAGCCACTAGACACTGTCTTCTGTGTACACTTCAGAGAATTCTAGAATTACAGTTTTATTTATATCTGACATCAGTGAGCACTCACCTGTTGGCAGTCATCTTGGAAACTGCCCATGGAATTAAAGTTATCTTACTGGCAGGTCAAGATTTCTATTTTTTGTCTCTGTTAGCCACACCCTTGACAATCGTCTGCTCTGTTAATGTGATTTTGCGCATTATAAACTTTTAGAATGTTAAACTGGGCACAGTATTTTCTTTCTTTAAAACAAAATATATTGTTTATGTAAGGAGTCTAATGGCCCATAGCAATCCAATTTACATGTAAAGTACAAGATTTCATATTGAATTAGTTTTATTACTTCACATATGAAAGATATTGAGCAGTGGTAGGTATATTGTATTTGTATCAGAAAAATACGAGGGCAGATTTATTGTGCCACTGCTTAATAACATTAGAATCGATTATCCCAATGAGAAGCAAGAAATCTTTTTGCTATGGGAAGAGAGATTATTTCCACTACAACACTGATGCCCAGTGAACCCTTTCCTATCTCAACTCAACAGAACTCCTGTGGTTAAAGAGTTAATAAGGTTTCCAATGTGATAACACTAACATCGTATCAGCAGCAAGGGAATACTGTTGATTCCACTTAAAATCTACTAACACATTTGGTATGCTGGGCATTATAACAAACCTATAAACCATAAGATATTTTACCACTCATGGCTTTGTATGCTAATTATGGTGACTTCTTTGACCTCTCAAAAGTTTAGTTTAATCTCTTCTGTGTTTTTCTATTTTATGGAAGCCTCACATATGTTTTTTCTTTACATTTTATTTTTCTCCCTCTAAAGTCCTATCATTAGCTGATCTCTTTACAAAACAATCTTATAAACTATGAACCATCTGAAATATTTTGGGAGTGAGATTTTGCTTTTTAAATCAGAAAGTTTGTTCTATAAGTACTGCTGTTAACCAAGAATGCTTTTTGGATAGTTCTTAATCATCACATTTTCTTTGTGTTACCCCAACAGATTTTCATTTAATATGATTGAAACCTGTCATATCACTTAAACCAAATGGAAATAAAGTATAATGTTTATTTAACAAAAACTCAAAAGAAGAGGCAATACTTTAAGGGTCACAGAATTTTCACATTCCGAATAATATATATATTATTTTATATATAAAATTTAAGAGTAAACACAAGGTAGTTCTGAGCATGGTTTATTTAACTTAACATTAAGACCTCTAGTTCCAGTTTTTCCCTATAAGTATCATGACTTCATTGTTCATTATGGCTGCATAAAATCCCATTTTATTTATTCATTAATATGTTAATTAGAAGCCAGGCTCCTTTCAGCTCCTGGCTATTGTAAATAGCTAAGCAATGAACTTGGATGTCCAAGTAGATACTTGTGATATGTTGACTTAGAGCCCTTTGGGTGTATACCCAGGAGTATCACAGTTTGGTCACATAGTAGTTTTTATTTTCATGTTGTTTGTTTGTTCGGTCATTTGTTTGGAAGAGTGTGCTATTTCCATAGTAGCTGCACAGCTTTACATTCCCATCTGCAGTAAATAAAGGCTCCCTTTTCCCCACATCCTCACTTGCCATTTGTTTTCTTTATGATAGCCACTCTGACTGGTATATGATGAGATCTCAAAGTGATTTTAATTTGCATTTCCCTAGTAGCTAAAGATGTTGAATGATTGTTCTTGTGTTTATTGGCCACTTATATTTCTCCTTTTGAGGACTACTTATTCAGTTTGTTGTCATATTTATTAATTGGGTGATTTGATTTTTTTCCTGGTGTTTACTTCTTATATTTCTTCATCTACCCGTGATATCAATCCCCTATGTGATGCGCAGTTGACAGATGGGGTTTTCTCATTCCATCAGCTGTCTCTTCACTCTGTTGATGGTGTCAGAAGTGTTCTAATTTCACTTAAGTACATTTGTCAGTTCTTGGGATTATTTCCTGTGCTATTGGACTTTTTTTTTCTTTCAGAAAACCCCTTGCTTATGCCCAGGTCTCAGCATTTTACATGTGTTTTCCCCCAGCAGAAGCTTCACGTCTTACATTAAGGACTTTGATCCATTTTGAATTGGTTTTTATGCAGGATGAGCTATAGAGATCGGATTTCATTCCTCTTTATGTGGAAACTATGGATACAAGATTTTTGCTTCATGAGTTCAGACGTTGAAACTTATTCTCATCTGCTCAAGGGTGGAAGAAGGATTCTTCCCCACCCAGATTTGTTTCTTGGAGTACGAGAGTTTCTTATCTTTCTGAGGCTCCAATATTATGAATTTTAGTTAGCTTGCATATGCTTTCCACGCCCTTGCAGACATCCAGACACAGTTCAAACACAACATTCAAGTAACATAACTAAATGAAATAGTTAAAATATTTTATCTAGGAAAGGAAAACATTTTATTGAGGGCCAGTGCACTGTAGGTTTCTTGCCACAAATATAAATGATTGAAATGATTCTCACTCTAGGGCAGTAATTCTCAACCTGTGGGTCATGACCCCTTTTGGGGTCACTTATCAGATATCCTGCATATCAGATATTTACATTACAACTCATAACAGTAGCAAAATTAAAGTTATGAAACAGCAGTGAAATGGTTTTATGGTTGGAGGTCTCCACGACATAAGGAGCGGCACTGAATGCTGGAGCATTAGGAAGGATGAGAACCACGCTCTAAAGAGAGTAAGTGCATGGCTACATGAGTGTTTACATCCCATGGTGTTTGCATACACACATATGTACAAGCAGTACACAGGAAGGCCTATGATGTGCATATGTTGTGCACTCGGTATAAAAACATGCACAGTCATTAGATGTGCCAGTTTTGTCTCCATTTAAAAGGAGTTACATCCTTAAATTAAGCTTAGGTTTTTCATTTTTTATTCTACAAAAGCCATGTTCCCCCTACTTTTTACTGCAGAGTCCCAAGCTTAGATTTAGCTACTCAGTCCAACCTTTGTCAGCACGAACACTCACCAGGTAGCAAAGGAGTTGAAGCAGTTGAATTTCTGCCAGAAGTAAATGAGCTCCCTGGGTGGGTCATAACCACATGACAATTGGTCTCCAAAATCACCACTACATATCCAACAAACAAAGGAACCATTGGCTGCGCCTTTCTCTACAGAGACTAGCATTGCAAAGGAAGGAGCGCCAATAGCTTACCGTTTAATTTTCAGTTTTCTTTAAGAGGGTCACCTCACGCTTTGATAAAGAACTTTTAACACAACTACAGTTTTTATTCCTATGTGCTGTTTCCAGCTTCTTCCACAGATCACCATCCCTTGTCAGGTACACATCAGCATCCATGGCACCACTTCCACTCCAAAGTTCTTAATACCCCTGAAAGTGTGTTCTTGGTCATCCCAGCCTGATTCTTTGTGAACTGCTACTAATGTTTCAGTCAGTAGAGCTGCTTTGTGGAAATGCCAGGATGTACAGAATACACTTCATCCAGTGGAATTCATAGACTCCTAGGGGAGATAAACTCTATATGTGATACAAGTGTGAACAATAGGATGTGTGCATGAACCACCAAAATGTGAAGTCCTGTTCATCAGCAACTTAAGGAAGGAAGGAGTTATTGGAGTTCACTGTTTGAGAGTGCAGTCCATCTTTGTAGGGAAGGCAGGGCAGTAGGAACTTGAGACAGATAGTTACATCATGTCTCCACTCAAGAAGTAGAGGGAGATGATGCTTGTGCTTGATCCTCTTTCTCCCTTTTATTCAGTCTAGGACCACATTCCGTAGGATGGAGCCATCATTTAGAATGGTTCTTTTCCACCTCGGTTAGTCCAATGTAGTACCTCCCTCACAGGCATGCCCAGAGATTTGTCTCCTGGGTGATGCTAGGTGCTATTGATCTAGGAAGTGATACTCACCATGACACACCTTCACCCTTCTATCTCATCTACAGTTTCCCTCTATCGATTGGTCACCTCCATCACTCCTGTCCTCTTAGGGGACAATCTTGCATGCCAAATGCCATCAAGTTCCTTGGGCTAACCTTGTCACCTCTCAGAATACTGCATCATAAGTCGTCTTATGAGATGCAAACAGGTCAAGACCCTCCACCATCTTGCTTCGCCTTAGGCAGGCCAGAGCACAAAGCCACAGCATCTAAGACCAGAGGATCATTGAGAGCACCAAAGGTGTGACTGCAGAAGACAATGTACGACAAGGAAACGAGATCATCTGGGACTCCAGGGCTTTGGAATGCTACAACATTTGCACAACATCCGTACATTCCTTTATCTAGTCCCCACTGGTCAGAGTGCTTCTCCAAGTGTGGCATGGGGATTTCCTTATCTTCACTTGAACATAATGCATAGAAAATAGCATGCAAATGACTGCTTAATTAATTAATTAATCCATGCTACAAGATTAATTAAGTCCCCCAAACAAACTTTCCATTTCTTCAGTGGTCTAAACTCGAATTGAGAAGGAAAGCAGTTTAATTGAATTAGTCCACTCCAAGGCATAAATTATTAAAAATACATCCATCTGAAGTAAGACTTGGCAATGGTGTCTTTTTAAAAATCTGCCCAGGAAGTTTTCTTGAAAAGTCTGGCACTGGAAACTTTCTGCATGCTGGCTGCCTTGGCTTCCGCCGCAGCTTCTGCCTTTGTCTTTGCTTTCCTCTGGCTGTACGACTTTTGTGGTCTTCCCACACACACATTCCGTTCCCACCCTTTTCATACTGCTCACCGTTCTTGCAGAAACCTGAAGGGGCAGTGTTACCCACCATCTGTCTACCCAGCATCTTCTCATTGTTCTCATAGCGACTCCCTTTGGCCTTCTGAATCTCATTGCTTTTGGTCTTACACGTGGATGCCAGAAACTTATGTTTCATTGTGAACATGAATTGAACTCCTAGAATAAAATATTACTTCTTTGAAAAAAAAGAAAAGAAAAAAGAAAAAGAAAAATCAAAAATTCTCTGGAAATTTTAAGAATTTTAATGACTGAAATGAGAAAAAAATTGCAAAGTTCTGAAAGAAGCCTTGGCAGCAAGCAGGCCATCCAGTGGCAGATGGACTGGATTGACATTAGTGTTCGTATTCGCCATCTTCAGGGTGCACCCTAGTGACCACAGCTATGGAAACAGGCACTTCTTCCCAGGGTCTCCTTATCCTTAGGCAGAAAATAGTCACACAATTTGAAAATGGCCTACTCAGTGCTACTGCACTTAGTGTTCCCTTCTGACGGACTCAAACTTGTCTCATCCTGTTCCATTTCTCCAACAGAGCAAGTGTGGGGCAGTGTTCAAGGACATAAAGAAGGATGTGTACCATCATGAAGGCATCATAATTGTATTCTCTGATGATGGATCTGCTGTACTCATGAAATATTCAGAGCTTGTTCATTTAGTATGATCTGACATACACTGACTTCTTTTCTTCCACATGTATGCCTTTTCTGAGCAATTTTTATCTAATGGGGGGTGCATATTCATCAGGATTAATTAATACACGAGAGAAAAGAGCTATCTGTGATTAAATCAACTTCCCAGGTTCACCATAAATATTTTATCTGTTTCTGCGACTCTGTGATCCCGTCTTTGTCACTTAGGAAATAGTTCTAGATAGGGGACTTGAAACTTCGTAGGAATGAAAAAAGAGTGGAAGGATTCTCATGGTTCTTACAGCCAGGACTCCATCAGAGAGAATCGAAGAGACCAGTGGAGCACTAGACAAGAGATAGCAATCTCCGGAATACAGCGGAGACACTCCGGTCCTGCATGTCCATGGCTGAGTCTGAGTCTCTGTGGTCAACATCCTGTAGAGGTTCAGGCGAAAGCTTTGGCAGATGTTACACAGCCTGCAGAGCAGAAGAAGGTCACACCAGGGTCCCTAGAATTTTTCATTTCATGCTAACCCTTAGCCCTATTGTTTCCACATACAACCTTCTACCATGTATGCTCCCTCACTTCATCTTTCTATCTGGCATCTGCCACCCAACCTTGAAAATCAGCTTTTAGTTCCTCACTATGACGTCTTTCTCAGTATTGTTTACATCTTCAGTAACTGAAACATTCTATCAGAGTGGGACTGATATCAAACAGCAAAGTTTCAACCACCCAAGATTACCAAAAAGGAGTTACATTCTCTACCCCTACCTCTCAAAGGACATCAAGAGATTTCTGACTGCAGCTTATAAGCATATGTATTTAAACTCTTCTTAGTCTATTTCCTTTTCATCCTGATGACGTTCTCTTCAGTCTCTCCACACGGAACACCTTATCAGCCTCCAGCTCACCAGCCTTACTTTCTTCCTTTATTGCAGGGGAGCTATTGGTTAATAGCCAAAAGCTGTCTTTGGAGTCTGGGGGAAGAACAATGTCTGTTAATGTGCAGACTGCACAGATTTGTACCTCATCACAATCTCATAACACCCTGTATCTGAGATATTTTCCTACATATGTATTGATCTTGCCTTTTCAAATAAATTACAGATTCTCTAAGGAATGAATTATATTCTGTTAGCTTTTGTGTTTTACTGCAATGCAAACTCTCAATCACAGTTTGTAAAAAAATGGAAAAAATAAAAATATATACAAATATAGGCCATTGATTAAAATTTACATCTCATAAATTCCTTCTGTAAATGCCACATACTGTGCCTGCAATTACTTTGGCAACTGATTATAAAATAGAAAGTCAAACTAATCTGGGAGAAGGCTCTGGAAGTAAGTGGCTGGGGTCTGGAAACCTGCTCACAGGACGATCGCCATTGTTCTCTGCACTGCACTCCTGACCCTTCTGTATTTTCTCTCCATCTAAGCCAGTGTGTTGATGCAAGGTCATGGAATTTATGCCAAGGTATCATCTTCTTGGGGCATTTTCACCAGAGACCAAGGTCTGAAACAAGGCATCTCAGATGATGAATTCTAAACACTAGGGATGGCATCAATTTTGAAATGCCCTAACACCAAGAGTCTCAGGGGCTGTTTATTCCACTTTCAGACACAGACAAGAACTTCCTTCTAAGGTGATCTCCAGCAAGGACGGATGAATGCTCAAAAACATCTTGAAATTCTGCTAAATAGCTCCACATCTTCGGCAGTGTTCCCTAGAGATGAATTCTATCACTTGCCATGAAATCCCTATGCACTGGGCCCAGGGCTGCTTTTGTTTCTGTAGCTACATGGAAGGTTTGAGTCTGCTTCATGTGATCTACTCAGATTTTTTAAGACAGTTCTCAACATCTTTGTGACTTTTCTCTCTGCATCTAAACTTCCTTTCCTCTTACCATTCTTCATTATGTAACACTCTGGCCATTCTCCTCGTTAAGGACTGGGCAAAGCAATGATGTAAGTCTGCTCACAAACTGACAAGGCAACCTGCTGACACTTCATAGATGCTGCCAAAGACATAAGCTGTTTGGGTCAGAGACAGAGGGTTTCATGGTTCATGGAAGAGCAAAGTGTAAGCGAGCTCCATGTATATGTCAGTTCCCCTAGCACTCTCACTCTCTCTCTCTCCCCCCCCCACACACCAAAATTAATTCTTCCTATTAGATCTAACCTGCCTTTTCAATTCTTTAATGACATGCCTGGTGTCTGAGATATGATACACCATGATCCCTACACCCCAAAGAGACCAGTATAGTCTAATTCACATTTTACATATGAGAAAAACTACCTCATCAGGAACTAAGGGTTGTCATGTGAGTATATATACATACACGCAGATCCACATACAAAGATGGAAAGGAGTTCATGACCATGCAAAGTAGAGACTGAGTATGCATTCTTCTCCCAGCACACAGCTGTATGCACAATGCAGATGACACTAAGACAGTGCTTCCCAGCCTGTGTGCTGCAATTAGGGTCCCATATCAGATCTCTTGCATATCAGATATTTATATTACAATTCATAACAGTAACAAATTTACAGTTATGAAATAGCAATGAAATAGTTTCCTGGTTGGGGGTCACCACAGCATGAGGAGCTGTTTCGAAGGGGTCACAGCATTAGGAAGGTTGAGACCCACTGCACTAAGATGAGCCTACAGCACACAGGTACTAGGCAGCTACCTGTGCTAAGTGATGTCTGGTTGGAGCTGGGAACATTAGCTGGAACAGGCAAGAGAGAAAAGTGTTACATGGTAAAGTATGAGAGAGAGAGAGAGAGAGAGAGAGAGAGAGAGAGAGAGAGAGAGAGAGAGAGAGAGAATATGATGAAGGCATGGCTTCAAAATCTAGGACCAGATATTATTCATGGAACATTTCAGGCAGAGGCTCTCAGAAGACCCAGGGGCAATTAGTGGGGTTTTTATTACAGACCAGCATTGTATATGAATTTTCTATTTATTGCTACCAAAACACCACACAAAGGCCTTCTCAGTCTTTTTTTTTTTGTGTGTGTGTGTGCTTGGAAAAATCAAGGTCAAATGAAGTAATGTGGCCATGTCACAGGGTTCAAAGCTCTGGGGTCTAAGACTGGTACTGGAACTGTCTGATCTGGGTTCTAGACACTGTTCTGATCTCTGATCAGAGAGCTGCCAGATATTCCCTGCCTCCGCTGATCCATCCGATCACAGCAAAGCTTATAGGTTCAAAGTTCCATGGTCACCTGTGGTGCAGGGCAAAGCTTTGCCCTCTCCCCACATGGATGATTCCACGTTCCCACGTTGATGTTCCCTGAACGTCCTACCTTAACCACACATGCCCAACCACACACCAAAAGACAAACATGGCTTCTGATTTCTGTGATTCACTTTTCACTAGCAGCTTGTAAATGGGCAGAAGGATTTCAAGAGTTCCTCAGGAATGCCACCAGGGGAATGGCTCAACGGGTAACATGCTTCTCTTACAAAATGTCAAGACCAGCACTCCCATGATCCCTTCACCTTCCAGTAGTATGATTTCTAATAATTTATCTTATTTCAGCCTCAACTTTCTTATCTTTGAAAATAGACACGATAGCACTGTCCAACTACTGGAAATTCTGGGAAGGCTGAATTAATAAATGAAAGGCATTCAGAGACACATGCTTGGTGTCCCACCTGAGCTGGCCAGGGAATCCACGAAGCCAGAAAGCATGGCCCCTGCCTTAACACTCACATGGGAGTCTACGTATCACACAATTAGCAAATAATGAATTTGCGATGAGATTCATGCTCTGCAGGAGAAGTATAAAGGGTAACAATAGTGTGTCCCATGGGTCAGGATGGGTCTGAACCAGCTGGAACCGGGGCCAGTAACTGTGGTCTGGCTAATTGTAATAAATAAAAGGTTATTGGAACACATCCTCATCCTTTCATTTACAGATTGGCTGATTTTACACTATGGCAGCAGAGTTGAGTGTCGGAGACAGAGACCTCTAGATCCTACAAGCCAAAAATAGTTAGCATCTGTCTTTCCTTAAAGGAAAGTCAGCTAACCCTTGACATAGATGAAGCAGCAGAGAGACAAGCCATGCAGAGGATCTAGGAAGATGGGTCTAGGACTTAGACAGGTCAAGTCCCTAAGATGTGAAGTGACCAAATCCAACACCCCAAATAGCTGACTTTATCCCTTGTCCTCTCATCTCAGGAAAAAATGAGTCCTCCCCATTGATGACTGCACCATCCTCTATCTTCACTGCTTTCTCCTCTGCAAAAACACTCCCTCCAAATTATCCTGTCTCCTCCCTCTTTCCTGGTCACCCACACATACTTGTGTTTAGGGACAGGGTGTGGCATGGAACCCAGCTGACCTCAAACTTGTGATTCTTCTGCCTCAGCTTCCCCAGGGCTGGAATTACAGGTATGTACCATCACATCCAGTGTCCTGAATCCCTCTGTGATGCAGGACAATTCTATATTCTGTCAATTATATTTTAAATAAATGCTGATTGGCTGATAGCCAGGCAGGAAGTATAGGCGGGAAAACCAGACAGGAAGCAGAGGTGGGGCAATGAGAACAGGAGTATTCTGGGAAGAAGGAAGCCCTTTCCACAATCCTGCCCAGACCATGGAAGAACCAGGATGTGACCTGCCTCGCTGAAAAAGGTACTGAGCCATGTGGCTAACATGATAAGAATAATGGGTTAATATACATTACAAGAGTTAATAAGAAGCCTGAGCTAATGGGCCAATCAGTTTTATAACTTATGTAGATCTCTGTGTGATTTTCTTTGGGATTTACAGGCTGTGGGAACTGGGCAGGACAGAAACTCCAGCAAGCAGACCTCATGTTACATCTCTGCCCACCACCTTTATTAATGAGAAACGTCATCACTCTCTTTATTCACACAGAGTCATTGTTCACTGTATCTCCTTCACTTTTCCATCTAGCCTGTTGATTCTCCATAATGTCCTTTGTATTCTTCCCTCCATGTCTAGGTCCACTGCCTGTCCCAGGTCATCCTTAGCTGTAACCACATCACAAGACCCTTTACTCCAACAACTAATATTCATCCTGACTCCAGGGCCCAGTCCTTTTCACCTTGCTCCCATTCTGGCTTCAGAGTCCTCATTGCAAAACTCAAATCTGACCATGCCACTCCACTTCCTAAAACTTACAGTTGTTTAGGGGCGAGAATCCAAACTTTCATACTCTGGATGATTTATTCTGACCCATCTCCAATTTAATCCCACGTAAAGTAGGACCTTGTACCAATAGCCACAATCATTTATTTTTCCTTTTGACCATGTCATACCTTTGAACACACTTCCATACCTAATAAATGACTCCACTCTGAGTTCTCAGAATGAAATACGAACCAGTAGTTCATTTCCCCAGCCTCCCTTGCAGCTAGAGTGCAAGTTGCCTAAGGCAACCGAGGGCTCTCAAGTCAGATTCTAAATCTGAGACTAGGAACATAAAAAAAATACACCACACAGGGCTTGGTTTGTGTGCATGAAGAAAAGATGTCAGGGTCTCTGACAGCAACACTGCCCAGCACTGTCCTATGAATACTGGACACCATCACTACTGTGCCCATCGAAGGGACAGTGATACCTCTTCCAGACTATACAGCTCTACAAGCATAAGCATAGCTAATGAGTCTACAACATTAGGTCTAGAATTCCTGCACTCCTACAAAGTCTATGTTCCTTGATCTTTTACAAAGTCATTTCTCTGCCTAATCTAAGAGTTCATTGAAGTTTTCTAAAAGCAAAAGCATAATACACCTGTGAAGTCTCTTCTCATATCCCATTCCCACCCAGGGGGGAAAATCAGTTCCTCCATCTTTTCCCGTCTTCCATACTCACTGTACTCTAACACCCAGCTACTGCACTCACACTTTAAGAGATGTGTGTAGGTTCACACTTCCCTCTCCACCCATTTCCATCATTTCAGCAACAAAATCATTTCTTCATTCATGAATCAAACTTAGTGATATTTGTATACATGCCTCACTTCTCTGTGTCTGAGAAATAAAGCAGATAACAAAATAGAAACAGTTGTTGTCTCTACCATGTTGATATATTTGGAGGAGAGTTACCTTCTAGTATCCACCCCTCAGTGCTTACTACAGCGCTGAACACAGAGAATGTACTCAGGGCGTGCTCACTGGATGTATAAATGAGAGACGTGTCCTAAGCCAAGAACTCGCCTCATCATGCCCATCACCTTCATCCTGAGCTTTGCTTCACCACTGAACCATGGCTGTGAAAATGGGGAGACTCCATAGTGTGTCATGATCATGTTTCCCTTTTGGTAAATCCCTGGAATAACTACTATATTCCTCTTAAATTATGTAAAGAAGAAAGCTGGTTAATTGAGCACTCTGATTACTAGAATTGTCAGTAACTACAACCTTTGATGTGTTTCTTCATCTCTCTCTCTCTCTCTCTTTGGTGTAACTTATGCTAGGGTTGGAACATAGTAGGTATTCAATAGATTGAGCCTAAAGTAACTTGGTTGTTGAATATATAGACACACAGTAACTCAAACAGAGCATCGAAGAGAGCTACTAGGTCTAATTTTTGCAGAAAAATTCAGAACAGCCTCTGATTAGTGAGTTTGCTCCATTTCCCAAGAAATCATTTTAACCTTTAAACACAGAAGGTCAGTGGCTCCTCTCTCTGCTCATGCATAATTCCCCTGCCCTCTGCTCTTCGGTGCTGCAGCTCCCTGCCTGAGAGAGAGACAGAGACAGCAGGAGGAACAGCGCTGGTGCTCAGAGGCCCGGGCTGCCTCCCTGGGATTCTCTAAGCCCTCGGAATATGTTGTCTCATTTGCTACATTATTAATAAAATTGCAAGAAGTTTGGGAGAAAACTTTTTCCCCCACCTAGAAAAATTAGCATTTATCCCACACACTGTGCAAAACTTAGAGCAAGAGCATTAATAAAACAGAAAAAAAATGTTCCCTTTGAGTTTTATCTGGCAGCCAAGGCCAGACGAGGACTTTGAAACAAAGAGAGAACCGGGAGAGGTCAAGTTGGACACTTCAAGGTGACGAGGTGATCACTGTGGGTGGGACCCTCTTTGGCCAGAAGAAATCCAGCCAGTCTCAGCATCTCCCATGCTAGCACAGATGGTGTGTGGCGATGTTGGATGTGGTCTGCAATAGGGGTTCTGCCCACGGTCAATGACTCACAAAAGCAGAGATGTATAATTGCCAAAATGAGGCCATGGTCAGAGAAGCCAGGAAGGCATAGAATGACCTCCCTGGATGACCTTGCAGTTGGATGAGGTCAGGTATGCACATAGGCAGAAATCTCCCAATAGGGCACTCTGATGGTGGAACACGATTTTTTTCATAGACTTCAGGATTTCACTACTTTTTAGCAGCCACATCACACAGTTGCTTTAAGTAAATAAGCAGTGACCCATCATCTCATTGCTCATTGCCTGGCTTCACCTCTCACCTTTATCATGAGCTTCTTGATGGCTGGTATCACAGAACCTACTCTTTCATGTGCCATGCTATAGGATGCAAATTTCACCATGTTACAGCATTAGAATGTAAGCCACCTAACAATGATGTCATATTATTCACTGCTGCATCCTTCACCTTGGCATTAATGCCAGGGTTCCATAGATATTTAGTGAATGGAATGCAGTGTGTCCTAAGCTAAGACTCCTAAGTCATCTCACTTAAACCACTTATGGGCCAGGATTACCTGGTCTGAATTTATACAATTATGAGTGTTTCACTAAAAAGCACAGCACTTTTTCTGTTAAGTGTAGGTCCATTTTCAAGCTTTTCAACTCTCAATTCTAACACGAGCACAGTTTCTCTCAACCTGTGTCAATTTCCCACAGGAGAATGCCATCACCCTCCATCCAAATTACTGATAAATACTGAATGGACCAAGTCTCCTGACATACCAGCAAATATGTCCCCTCAGGCTTTTTTAATTGTCCTAAGTCAATTGCACCAAGAATGATTGAGATAGAGACCCCTCGCCCTAGAGAAGAGTTTGGAGATCAAGTGAGCTGATGACGCCATTATTTTACACATGGGGGTTACAGGGCAGAGAATGGTAGGATGGCCTCACTTTGGCATCATACCAAGAGCAGCAATGAACTCAGAAGCCTTGACCAATAGAACAGATGATATTCAGGCCCTGGAAAGAGATTCTTCACATTGAATCCATGGTCCTTTCATGACGGACAGCCATAGATGATTGTTAATCTTTATTGTCAACCTGACTGAAATTAGAATCACCTAGAAAATGAACCTATGAGTCCATCTCTGGTGGTATTTCCAGAGAAGATTAAATGAGGAGAGAAGACCCACCATAATGTGGGCAGCACCATCCCATGAGTGAAGGCTCGAGCTACATAAAGAGGATGTGGTGAGACAGGCTAAGGAACTCCAGGATACATCCCTCCCTCTACTTCCTGACTATGGATACCAAGTGATCTGCTACCCTGTGTTCAGGCCCCCATGCCTTCCCCACCTTGATGGATTGTATCCCCTCAAACTGTAAGCCAACATAAATCTTTAAGCTGTTTTTGTCGGGAGTTGAATCAAAGGGATGAGAAAAGTAACCAACATATTGGACCAACCCACAAGCTCACCCAGCTCAGCATCATTTCTGCCAGACAGGTGAGACCCATCCACAAAGCTTATGTGTCCCTCATTGCTTCCTAGCTCAAATGTGGCCCATTCTCAGCAGCTGTACTGCTTGGGATGCCTGCGCAGAGCCTCGGCCTCCTGTTCTCATCCTTTCTTTCCTTCTGTGTCTTCCTGAGGCAGCCAGCACTTCCCTGCTCTCTTCATTTTCCATCCCATTGAGACTTGTAAACTTATTTAAACAGGGTGCCAATGCCAAGAATATACTAGTAAGCTAGTGCCAGCAAATACTCAAGAACAAAAGAGCGGTCTCTTGGCAGTGCTGAAAGTATAAAATCCTTTGGCTCTTGATGACTAGCTCAGAATTTACAGAAAAAAAAATGTGTTCTGAAGGAGCCAGATTTGAGAGGGGTGAAAAAGGAATCAGTCTTAGTATGTGTTGCTGAGTGAGTGAGTGAATGAATGAATGAAGTGAACAGATGAAAAAGATTAGTGCATATGATAAGAGGAAACACTGGTTCTTCTCTTAGCCAACACTGAATCCAGTAAGACCCGAGGAAGAATTCCAGTGCCTCTCCTTAGACATCAAGGAAGCAGTGTCGTGTCTTGAGTTGAGACTGACCCTTACCCTGCTTTGAAACTTCCTCCTGTGTTAGGGTCTAAGATGTCTCCAGCTGTAGACTGCTCTGTTTAACAGTTAACACGTGCATGGTGGTCGGGATGGCTGGCCCGTCACAGTACTAACGCTCTCAAGATGCAAGTCTCTGGAGCCCCCGTTTAAACACAAGGTGAGCAGCTCTGCAAGGGAAGCCAACAAAAGGCACAAGTGCTCCAGAGCTGCCAAAAGGTGCCTTCAATTATAGGAACAGAACAGGCTGTTTCAGTCATTAATTATTTATGGGCAGATTGGGGGAAAAGGAGGAGACAGGTGGCCAGACAGGCAGCAGTGAGATGAGGACAGGAAGGTTCACAGATGCTCCCCTTACTGGCTCACTAGATGGTACCTACCTTGCGGCACTTCAGGAAAAGTGGTACTATAGGCTGCTCTCCATCACAGCACTCGTCTCTGCCCTGCAGACCTAGAAAGTCTCTTGGGATGGCAGCTCCAGTCTTCTTGGCCGGCTCAGTTCTGGGTTGGGAAGAATTTCTAGAAACAGGCCCATTATGGTTGCTAGTGTGATACAGAACTAACCCGTGTTAGTTAGCAGGACTCCTAACCACCCACTTCCTCCTCCATGGGGCCCTCCACTTATCCACCTCTTTTTTCTATTACTGTCCTAAGCCTTCCTAAGAGTGAACCTCATCTCCAATGTCACATAAAATGCAGAAGGCCTACTATTCTCCCTGAAAATGTGAAAGGGGCACCCTTCCTCCTCATTCTCCCAGTCCCATGGCTTCCTCTTCTCTCCCATACCCCCACCTCTCCAGCAGTGCAGGATCCTTCCCGATACCATTTTATTGTGTTGGAAGTTCATTTCTAGCTCACTTTCTCCTGTTTACAGTCCTAGGTCCTTTGCCTGCAGAATACTATCATCCGTGCTTAGGATGGAGCTCACTACCTCAGTTAACTGGATCCATATAATCCCACACACACTCACACTACACACTCACAACACACTCTCGTACTACACATTCACACTCACACACACTCTCACATACTCACGCACATACTCACATTCACACATTCACACATTCTTACACTATGCACTCTTACACACACTCACACACATTTGCACACACACATACACACATATGCACACTCAAATACTCATATTCATACTCACACAGACACAAACTCACATTCATACTCACACACTCACATTCATGCATGCACACACACATACATACAGAGGTTTGTTTTTACAGTTACTGGCGATTTTAAACTCCACGAAGTTGACAATGAAGACTAGCCATCTTGGCCCTCCCTCTCAGCAGTGAACATCTGGAGGCAAGGTCTCCCAGTGGTCCTTCATGCCCATGTTCCTCCCTACTTCTTAACCAGTGTCTCCGTCACTTCACCCTCTAACATGGAATGGCCTTCATCTTAACAGCGGCCCCTGTCAACCCTGGTGCCTGAAGTTTTCACCAGAGCCTGTTTCTCCTGAAGCCCTTTTGCCTGATGCCTGTCCACTCTTACAGTCCTCCTCCAGGAAGTGCAGGCACAGAGAAGGAAGCTGAATGGAATTCAGCAAAGCCAGAGGCACAACATTTATTGATTCCTTTCTTTGCTCATCCATTAAATTATGCCTTCAGAAGGTGGAGTTAGTCCTTATGTGACTCTCTGGATCCAAACATTTAGCTTTCTTGTTAATTTCTTTTAAATAATTTAGCATTATTTGTTGTTATTTTCTTTAGTTTAGTGACTTTTATTTTTTTTAAGTCCCTTTAAAAATATCTAAGTTCATCAACTTCCTGCTGATGTGGTATCACCATTAGCTGGACCTAATAACACAAAATCCCACAGACCAAGCATTTTAATCAGCAGAAATTTATTTGTCACGTGTTTGAAGCCAAGAAATGCATGATAAAGGTGCCCATGTCTGATGAGGTCCATCTTCCAGGCTTGCAGAATATCATCATAGATATCGCTGCATAGTAGAGGAAAGCAAGAAATGCTCCCTTACTCCCCCTTTGTTGATACTGATCTCATCTTCACCCTCGTTACCTCAGTACCTTCCAGAGGCTGCGCCTCCTAACTCTGTCCCACTTCAGATCAGAGCTTTAGCATTGAGGAGGTAGACAGAAGTATACCTCCCGCAGGATAAGATTCCACAGTCTTGCATAAGATGGGACATGTGTGTACTCCGGGAAGTGTCTATAAAACAAATTAAGTGTTGGATGGGTAATCAAACTAGCACATGGTAGTTTCTGGCTAGAGACAGTTCTAGCAACAATGATTTGAGAGCAAACTTTACTCTCATTCATTTACAAGCTTTTACAAAGGCCACCCCACTAGTACAAGAGGAATGGCCATGCACATTTTCTACACACACATTCCTCTAGGGAAGGAGCATATGGAGCCACCTTAGTCCTGAATATTCCTTCCATCTGGTCCCCTCCTTCTTGTATTCATCTGACTGCTCCTTGTCATTCAGTTGGAGCATCATTTCAGCATGGACTTCTGAAACTACTTCTTCTAAAGTGGCCACGGGGCCCACACTCCATTATAATGCTGTGCTTTAATCTTCTCTACAACACTTACCACTATTGAATTTTTCATGTTTACTTTTCTGTATTCCCTCATGTATTAATTTTCTATTGCTGCAAAACAAATTGCCACAAACTTAACAGCTGACAACAACACCCACTTATTAGCTCACAGTTTTGCAGACCGGAAGTCTGGGCACAGAGCTGCTTAGGGTTCTGCCGAGAGTTTGTAAAGCTATAATCAGGGATCCAGAATAACTGCATTGTCATCTAGGGTTCTGAGTTTTCTTTCATGCTTCTGAGGTGTGAGAGAGCCATCGGCTTCTTTCTATTGCCGATAGCACAACACTGGAAGCTAGTAAGTGATAAAGACAAGAGGATTATTTTACCTCAAGAGTTCTGGTCCAAAATCAAATGACCACATCTAGTGATGGTCTTGCTGACAGAATCCCATGGTAGCGTAATATAACAAATGCTAAACTTGGGTGTGTGTGTCTCTTTGTCTACCTTCCTCTTCTTCAGAGCCACCACCAATCAATCATGATGGGTCCATCCTGATAGTCTTGTCTAGCCCTAATCCAAATGTCCCACTTCTGAACCTGATACTGGCCTTGTTTCTGCTATGTTAATCCTTCACACTAGAGATTAAGTTTCAACATGAGGTTTTTGGAGGCTGCACAGCAGACATAAACACCACAGTAAGAAGATTTCAGATCCTAAGAATCATAGGACTAAGGTGTCTATGAGCTCCAAAGTGTTGTCCTCACTCCTTGTCACATGAGTCCTCCATCTTCAAAGCCAAAAGCAAAGGATCTTTCTCATATAAACTCCTCTTGTAGATTATATTTCATAGTTAGAAAGAATAATGCTTGGACGCTCCTGTCAGTCAGCTTTGAAGTCGATGTCGCCATAAGCGTAAGCTAATTACTGGAGTTGCTGTCACACTATAATCTCATGTTGTGGCCACATTCAAGGGACGTGCGTTATATACAGCATGTACATCTGGGAACAGGAATCTCAGCGAGCATATTAGAATTTTGTATACTATTCTGAAGTACGGCTTTGCCTCCCTTATTTTTTTGGAAAGCCCAAGTTTGGAATAGTGCTTCTAACTACACAGAGGGTGTGTAGAAGACAAAACTACTACAAAGAGGCTGCTCAACAGTTGGAGATGAGTTGGACCCAGAAGCGTGGCCAGTCCGCACACTTGCCGCCACTCTAACCAAGCGACCGAAAGAATGAAAATACCATCTACCTTAAACCAAGCTCAGCCTACTGGTATCTGCAGACCATGGCAGAGACTCCTGGGTTGGAAGAGTTCTTGCACAGAGGCACTCCTTAGATATTTTGCTGCTGCTTGTCAAAGTAAAAGGGAGATTTCTCCTGGGATGTATAGATATAAAGAACTAGAAAATATAGTGTGTGGGCAGAACACAACTCCTTCCCTTAGGAGACGCACCTTTACTACTTTTGCCAACGCTCACTTGTGCCCAAGACCCATCCATGCCAACCTACCCCAGGAAGTCTCTGTTGATGCTCTAGCCATGTTCTCTACACTTAATTCCCACCTCAGGCATTTATCCCTTTCAGGAACTGACTTTTGATGCCCGTTTGCAATTATGGAACCCAGGGTCAAGAGCCTGTGTCCTCATTCTCTCTGTTTCTTCCCATGCTTCTTGAGAAATCTGTCTACCCGACCCACGTTTGTCCCTACCAAATGAATGAGCACATTTTGGCTGTGAATATCCCTGAAAAGTTGTTCAGTGGTTTTTAAAATTGGGATCTATGGCAAGCAGGAAATGGGAGTCACCCAGTGACGGGGGTAGTCACGTAGAGTGTGCCAGGGAAAGAGGAACAGAGATGGGGAATTTCATCAGTGCTGTGCAAGCAAAGAAGCAGAGGCTGAGGGCAGTGGTACCCACAGAAAGAAGGGCATAAAGGTCTAAATGTCAGGAAACATAGAAGAGGAAGGCGATCAGCAGGACCTAGGTGGTGATTCCACCTCAAGTGGAACATTATTTGAGGGATCTGAGAATCCACATCCCACCAAGGTCTCAAGGTCACATACTTTTAAACACTGCATGGAGAGCCACGGGAACTTCAGATCATTCCAAGTCTCCCTAGTCTTTACTCCTAGAAGTAGCAATTGCAAGTACTGGTCCAGAGGAAACAATGTATATGAACATTGCTGGTGGGGATGGCACACTTGGCCTTTGCAGAAGGAGAGTAAAGCATATTTGGTAGCTGTTAGGATTAGAGCTGACCATTTTCCACAGACTGAGTTATCATTACTAACACAATTACTGCTCACGTTCATGGATAGCAAAGTAATGTTCTAGTCATGAATTCCAGAAAGGTTTTTCTGTTCAGCTAAGATGGACTAGAAACTTCCTAGACTCCTTACCCCATATGGGCCCCCTTCCCACAGGGGAGATTAGCCCTCAGTGGAACTCAGAAGGCAGCCTCAAAGGTGATAAGCAGGAGGGCAACAGGGCCTCGGAGGAAAGGAAGCTGGGATTATTCATTAGGGAAAGACAGGCAGGCAGGATTTCATACAATCTTCAGGTATCAGAAGAGTTCTTAGGCGGTGCAGGCTAAGTCTTGGCGGTGGCTACTGAGGATAGAATAAGAAAAAGAACTTAATCCCCAGCATAGGGGATTTAGGATAGCTATGGGGGAGAATTTCCTGATGGTGAAAGTTGTTAAAAGTTGCAATGAATGGTCTCCAGAGAGAGTCAGGACTGCTCCGGAAGCTTTTACAAGTAGAAGAGATTATCCTCGGGCAGGGCCAGCTTAGCACTAATCCTGCCTGAAGACAGGGGAATGGACACAATGACCTCAGGGTCTCCTTCAGACTGGTAAAGCAGGCCTTTCCCTCAGCAGGCCAGCTAGCACTGCTGAGCGGGTGATATGCTTTAAGGAAGGCCCAGAGTGTTCCCAGAAATAAAAAGGAACTGAACCATGGGAGACCTCCTATACTTTCTTTTCCTACGTTTTAGTCGCAGCTGCCTTGCAGCAATGGCCAAGGTCCTTCATAATCTCACTTCTATCCAAGGGCACTTTAGACAAGAAAGCTAGCTAAGGAGCAGCCTAAACCCGAGCAGAGCTGGGTTTCTCCCCGGACTACAGAGCACCCAGATGCCAGGGGTGTGGCTCTGGCCTTCTCTACATCTAATAAGCATACAGTGTGCCCAGCAGGAGCACTGGGGAACCTGAGGGCATGAGCCCACCCACAGCGGCTGGCCACCATGGCAAAAGAGGCTATTCTTCTAATAGTTCCCAAGTGTGCTTCCACTGCTTGATTGTCAAGGGAGAAGCCATCGAGGACACCGATCTGGATTCAGACAATGAAGGAAACTACACAGCCACATGTAGCAACAATAAAGGTGTAAAACAGGCTAAAGGGCTGAGTAGGCATGCCGAGTCCTGCCCAGATGTCTCTGGAGGATTTCAGGTGTTCTGTGTGGCTTGAATGATGACGAAGGTTTGAGCAGTGAAAAGCATGGCCATCACTAAAGCATTTCAAGAAATGTCAGTCATGGGAAAGACTCTAAGAACTACGAACTACTCAATAGCTTCGACCACTCAGAAAGTGGGGGAAGGAACGATGTTTGGGTCTCTGGAAATTAAAGCCAGACATACAATATGCAAAGATAAAGTTGTAAAGATACCTGCTTTGTTGACAAGTCAATCTCCCCTTTGGCCCAGAACACTATTCCTTTACAGGGTCTGGAAAGGTTCTTCCCACTGCTCCTTTTTTTTTTCTAAGATAGAGTTTCTTTGTGTAGCCCTGGCTGTCCTGGAACTTGCTCTATAGACCAGGCTGACCTCAAACTCTGTCCCATCTGCCTCTGCCTCCTGAGTACTGGGGTTAAAGGCATACACCTCCAGTCCTAGCTCCACTGTGAAAGTAAAGCAGGTGCCTTGATTCTTTTCCCTTACTTTCTATATTTCTGGTCTCCCAACACCATCACTGCTTCCTATTTTCCCTCAGTATTTTACCAGTTCAGGACCCTGCATCCTCTCTACCCTCAGAACTGTAAGTCCCGTGAACTCACTCCAAAAGTAGTTTTCCTTGTGTAGGCTTATCATCCCAGCCTTCTGGACATTTCTACTCAGACTACACTGTCCTCAGTCAATACAGGTCTGGAGCTGAAGAGATAACCATAAATGTGTAGGAGAAAGGAGCACAGAAATGTATTATTCTATCCATCGCATATTCTAGAAACAGACTGCAGTTTGTTGCAAAGGCATATTAAGCATACAATCAGCAGCACTCTCAAGCCCAAATAAAGCTATTTTCATTTCATAAAGCAAGAGAGCAAGTCAAGTCATTAGGGAAACAGAAATGGGGAACTTAAATGCCTAATTGGAAGCTCTATTGCACTTGCAAAGTACCTTTGGTTTTTCTAAAAATTCAAGGGAAACACATTGAGCTTATAATTGCAGCAAGATCAATGCCGTGTTCCTTCCTGCATTAGCACAGAAGAAAAGTCCCTTCCTGTGGGCTCATCCCCAACCCAGCTAGGTTGTGCTGAGACCCAGAAAGAAACAAGGGGCTCAAGGAATAGGCACTTTGAGAAGAGAGCAGAAGTCCTTTCCCTTTGCCATGAGTGCAAAAATCAACATCCACAGCATCATTCTGACTCTGTAGTATAGCTCTTCTATATCCCAGTTAGAACAATTAATGCTTTTGATGCATCTATTGGCCAATTCGTATGCATACTTGCAAATTCAAGGCTAATCCACACCTCCTATCTCGGGGTCTTCACTTGCGAAATTCAAAAAGTAAATGAGATCAGAAGTTTTCACAGTAGAGTTCCATGAGTGGACCTGGGGAAATGCTGAGGGGAGGGGGTCATGCAGAAAACAGACAAACAAGGACACTCATTGGCATGATCCTCATTTCTTACTACCTCCCATGCCAATGAGACAATCCCACTGCTATCTGTTTAGATATTTCATATAAGGTATTATTTAGTGTTGGAAAGGGTTCTGTTTAAGCTCTCCCCCCTCCGTTGTGTGTGTGCTGTGTGTGTGTGATAGGGAGATGTGTGTGGGGGGGATCCTAACAGGATCTACCAAGCTGGGTAATCTCTGAGGTCTGCTTCCTTAGTCTTTCTGTGGAGTGGAGAGAAACCTTTATTCAACAACCCACAAGCTTGGTCAGAGAACTCAAATGTTTATGGATTCTCCTAGATATGTATCCCAGGAGTTCAGAACATAAAACACTGTCAAATGTGTTTCACAGGAGAGCTCGTTTGACCTTGCTTGGGTCTACACGGCCACTGTTTTTGTAGCAGAGCAAGAACAATTTCTGCATCCCAAGCTTTTATGTGATAAACTCATTGAGGTCATCTTTCCAAGCTCTTTTAAGCCACGGTTCTTACAAAGTAAAAATTCAGATTTTCCTATAATTTCACTGGTATCATAGGCATCCCTTATGACTAGGGTATTTTTTATTCAAAGGGGTCTCCTATTCAAGGGGGTAGTGGGGGCATTTATTAACAGAGGCACCTCAACTAAAAAGAGGTATCAACAGAAGGCACTGAAAAGAATATTCACAGAACTGATGTAAAAGTGTTTCTGGAAATAGTTAAACAGGCCTCAGTTTAATTGAGTTCTGCCATGAGGGTGAGACAGCCATCAAATGTCATTGAGAACATTCATGACAGCTACAGTAGTTGGCTTTCTTGTGCTAACAAAATACCTGACGGGAACACCTAAAAGAAGGACATGTTTATTTTGTCTATCTATCATTTACTTTTGCTCTTGGTTTTAAAGGGATTTCAGCTCAACATAACAGAGAAGACAGGGCTCTATCATGGAGAAAGCATGTGGCAGATACTCTGTCTATCTTGTTGGACTAGGGAGCAAAGACTCCAGCCAAAATGAGGAGTTGGTAAGACCATCAAAGATCCACCTATAACTGCACACCAAGCAAGCCAGGAACCACTTCCTAAGGTACCATAGCTCTTTCCAAACACCAAGAGTTCCAAACCTGAAGCTGTGGGATGATGTCATTATCGGTTTCCACTGGGATTGAAGCTTTCCATCTGGGAGGAAAGCTTCTTAAGATTTAGGATGCTTCTAGGGAAGCCAAACAATAGAATAATGTCTGCAGCGGGCATGGCATTCCATCCTGCAGGGAAGCTTGTTAAGCTCAGTAAATAAACAACTCAAAATAGCTTCAGGAAGTCCCTGAAACTGACCACATATACTAGGTCAAGCAAATATAAACTGTAAGTATTACTGACAGATAGCCAAAAAGTCTGGGCTGCCTAGAAGAGGTTTAAACCAATTGAACTACTTGGACCATTATCTATCTGGACATTATCTAACACGTCGAGCTGCCTGCAGGTTGAGCAGTGGGTTCCACAGTCTCTCCTTTTGTCAGTTGCCACCCATACTGGGGTAAAATTTCTAGTAATGCAGCTGTCTTTGAGTCATTCTTGCTCCTGTAAACCCTCACCCACAATCCTGTCCAATACCCTAAGAAAACTCAAGATGGATTTTGGTGGCGTCCAGACTCTGATTGGTCCTCAGTTCCTTATCTGAAGTGAGCAGATATTTGTTCATGTCTCTCCAGGAATAGCGTCACCCAACATGGGGATAGCTCAGATTCAAAGTGCAACAAAGCTTATCATTTACTTTACTTCCCTATCTCTAGGATGAGAGAAATGTTCACACAACATTCTGAGCATCTTTCCAAGGCTACGGAATGTTTGTGGCCCTTCATCCTCCTGTGAGAGGTGTTCAAAACATAAAATGAGGAAGTGCATTTTGCCCATGCACTAGCAGTGACACACAGGCTTTGGGCTAGCGGTTCGTGAGATGATGAGTGAGGGCAATGATGGGAAAATCAGTGTGACATGCTAAAGCTGATTTCCCAAAGTGTGTTTCAGCCCGCTTCCACACTGACGTTGTGCACCACCACCAAGCCGAGTCCCATCTCTCCGTTCTTCAGCCCTGTCTGTTTATTGGCAAGGCAATGGGTCACACAAATCCACCACTGCCAGCTTAAGAGATAGAAATGTTTGTGGGAACAGAAAGGACTGGTTAGTAGCAAACAGGATTGAGGTCCCCTCCCCACCCTCCACCCCCACACAAAGACTATATGCTGAGATGGAGATAGCATGTCACTGGAGAAATGGAATTGTTGGAGAGAAGAGATGCAGAAGAAGTAGAGTTAACAACAACCAGAATCTTGTTTGCTGAAGCTCTTATTACAGAGCAGTTTGCCATTTGACCCCATGTATTTTTAAAGCATCCAGTTTAAGGAACATTTATTAAAGTGTTTCCAAGTTGTCCTTTGAAAGAAGAGCTCCTGACAGGCCACTCAGTATCCTGAAAAGGTGGGTTAAATGCTATTATCCCTGCCTCCGTGATGGGGAGACAATATATAATGGATTACTTTAATTTCCTGGAGACATGCCGTGAATTCAGTGCTGTTGGAAGTGAAGATCTGGGAGGAGAAAGACAGAATCAAAAGTCAGAAGTCCAAGATCCCTTGCCAAGAATGCCAACTCCTAAAAGGGGAGGAGGGGCATGTCCCAAACCTTGGAGAGCCTTGCACCCACATTGTGGGCCTCACCCACCTTCGAGGGCAACAGACAAAAACACTCAGGGAGATGAATGAATCTCAAACAAAACTAATGGTTCCCCATCTGCTGTGCCCTGCACATGGAGAGGGGAGAACAGAATAATCGAGATCCTAATTTAGCTCAGGAGCTCGTTTCCTTACACTGACAAATCTTTCTAAAAATGATTTTCTGATTAGGCTCAAACGGCCTAGGCCAAAACTCTTCGAGGTTGGTGTGCCATCGGCATGCTAATGGCATTCCTTAGCAACTCTCCCTCCACTCCTAGGAGGGTACAACATCACTGTCGGGATAACAGAGCCCAGAGAGCAATGGTAACCCACGACCTGGGCTGAGACTTGGACAGCTACGTCTGATTAGCTGATGGATGTGGGGCCAGAGTCAATAGCAGTAGGACACAAGCCTCCGGTGCATTGGCAGCACTGGCCTGTGTGGGGAACTGTGGAACTGAGAGAGAGAGAGACGCAGGGTGCGCCACCACCGTGTCTTGGCATGTCTTCACTCCTCACAGCTGTAGTGTGCAATGGTAGGAGGTGACATGTAGAAGGCATGCTACAGTCTCTGAGGATAAGCTTGGCATAAACTTCCATCTGCATGGCTCTTTTCTGAAAGAGCCATCTAGATAGTGTCATGGAATCTGCCTTTTTTTTTTTTTTTCTCACCAGGCTTATAGGTGTGGGAACAGTCAGGAGAGGTTAAGTCGATGGAGAAAGAATTGGGTTTTCTGAGCTGGTTTTTATTTTCTTATTTGTTAACTTGAAGCTCTGCTTCAGGATTTTCAGAACTGGGTGGAAAGAAATGAAAAGCAAGACTTTGTTTATCCATCTATGCTTTGATTTATTACACATTGACAGCTTGCCAGCTCCGGCTCTTTGTGAGTTTACATCACTCCTTTTAGCAATGAACTCTAAGGCTGGAAGAGACCATCGTCTCCACCAATCTCATTTTCCAGATGAGAATTCTGAGCCCTTGTGAACTTGAGGTCATCGGTGGTTTCCTGACAGATCTAAAGCGTGCATCCAAGTATTTCCACCGCTCCCACTAATTGCCAGACCAGATGCTTCAAAACCGGACTTGGATGGTCTTGGTTTGAGAAAGGGAGACGTGAGATTCAATTTGCCAATATTCTCATTCTTGGAGGAAAAGGTATCTATACTAAGCCAAAACATACTGGTAAATTCTCTAATTTAGTCAGATGATGTCTCACTTTGCATGATAAATGTTTCTAAAAAGTTGCACACAAATCAAATTTTTGTAAATTGAATTACTTTTTTTTTAAAAGCACAAGACAGATTGCTTAGTAAAGGAACCCAGGGTTGAAAATGAGAAATATTTCTCTAATTTAAATAATAACTACCTCCATAATTTATCTCTTCTGTAAATTCATAATTTAATATTCCTTGGTTTTGTTTAGCATCACTTGTTTAAAACAAGAGCAATCTATATTTATGTAGCTAGTGTCACCAAGAAGTTTGCAGTACATTAATAATAGCTAATTCATTCATTACACACAGCTTTGAGAACTAATAAGAAACTGGTATTCCCATTTGGCAGGTGAGCAAAGTCAAGGCAAAATAACGATAATATTGATGATAATAATAATAATAGCAGTAGTAGTAATCATCAATAGTAAGAATAATAACAATAGTAATAATAGTAATAAATAGTAAGAATAGTAATAATAATAATAGATTCAAGATCCTGGTGGAAAATCAGCAGTATATATAGAAATTCTCATCTTAAACTTGAATGTTAATCTAATGTGTTACGTTTTCTCCATAGGTTACCATAGGCAGCCATTGTATCCAAGAGACATTCCCCACCTATCAGAAATGGGAACTCCAAAAAAAATTTGTAAATTACCTCAGATACTTGTTCTTCGGTAATCCAGAAAGAAGCCTATATCCCTTTGCCTTTTCTGTTTTTATGTGTACATATGTACATGTGTATATGTGGTGTTTACATATGTTTACATTTGTTTGTGGGGTGGGTACAGGTGTAGAGGCCAGACATTTTCAGTTATCTTTCTTACTGAGCCCAGAACTCACCCATTTGTCTAATCTAACTAGCCAGGTTTTCCCTGAAAGCTCCTCTCTCCCTCTCCCAGGCAATCGCATTTCAGGTGGGCTGCAACCATACCACTCCACCTTTTATTGAAACTCTGGTCCTCATGCCTGCATGGTAAGTACATTATCCACTGAATCATCTCCTTAGCCCTGATTCCCTCCTTTCTTGACTCACTTAGGAAACACCACCAACCAAAAGAATGCTTGATGACTCTATCCAGATGACATGTGTTTCCACTGAGCCCTTATTACACAGCCACTCCTTCCCACAGTAGGAGGAGAAGAGGGTGAAGAGAAGGCTCTGTCCTCACGGACCTATACTCTAATTAAAGGGGCAAGGCTCCCATACAAGAGCACACAGCTCTCCCACACTTGATTATGGACCCTTTAGAGGAGAGCCTTCACCTTTTCAAGTCAGCATCTTGTCTTGGAAAATGTTAGCCCTTGGTTATTTCTGGATCTTACTAAATTATGAAAATCTGGAGAGGTAAGAAGTATATTTACAGTAAATATCTGAAGAGCTAATATAAATAGATATAAGAAAAACATATTCTGTGTGTCTCCAGAATAAGATGACCTCATCTACGGAGGGGGTTAGTAATAAGGCCAGTCTTGGGGACTTGTGATGGTCCCTGGGTGGCACTCACATTCTGGAGCATTTTACACTCTTCAGCACACAGAACCCCTGTAAAAAGCACCTGTAATTTATACCAAGGCTTAAGCTTTTCCATGTGTGATCCCTTTGCACCCCCAAAAGTTTTAAGTGACCACAGCCTAAGTGTGTCCAAATCCAGTATTTATGATAATAATCATAGAAACAATTCTTTGGTATCCATTTAATTTTACCATTAGTCAAAGGTTAAAGTAATTATAAATAAATGCTAATGAAATGTAAGTGCTCTTATTTTTACCCAAAGAATTAAACCTTGGCTAAATGTTCGGCACTTTAGGACCCAGGATCTTCAATGTTTTTCAGACTTGATCAATATTGTTACTTGAGAACTGTCAATGCTGAAAATGCCACTTTGCATAAATACGTAGCACAAAATAGCAGAAGTATGTTTAGGGCCAGTTCAGACAATGTTGGAAGTTCTGTACTAATCGTAAGCCAGAAGTCATTTAATGTTTTTTTTTTTTTTATGAACCTCAACTGAGTAACACAAATGCCATGTTTAAAATCAAGCATTCTAACCCAATGCGATCCCAAGGCACACTAATTTGATACTTACATGCTGAGGAGGACTGACAGGAAAGTATTAGAAGTCTTTTTCTGTAATCATGCCATTATGCTTCTTGAAGAGCAGAAAATTGTGTCCCTTGAAAGCAGAGTACAGTTTGTAACATTCAATAGATTCTTAAATCTGCGCCAAAGTGACCCTGGCAGGATTTACTGGCATTGGGCGGCTTGACAGTGTACAATGATGCAAAGCACACATGTATGTTCGAAAGCGAGGTTGTGGTGAGGCTGCATGTGGAAACATGAGGGAGCCCTGGCAGAACCAACACTGAGTCATTCCATGTCTTACTGCAAGTCAATTTTCAGTCATGTATGCTGGGGAAACTTTTCTGGTGCCAGTCCTTCACATACCTGTAGATTCAGGTCAGGACTTGGATTTAAGAAGTTGCAATGTTCATGGTGGGCACCACAGGCTAAGAGGGCTATATGGCAGATCCTTGTGAGGAAAAATTCACCAGAATTTTATAAGGCTTCACCCTTATAATAAGAACAACTTGGGCCATACTAAATACCCAAGAGACTCTGTGTTCTTCTTTGCTTAGGGGAGATGTCAAGAAAAGTCTTGCACTGATTCATTAACCTGGTTACTCTGTAGTCAAAACAAAAGAGTTTGGGTTAACCCCTGCTTCTTTAATGGTTTTAGAAAGGTTCTGGGATCTAAAGTTTCCCACAATATTTTATTTACTGTTTGAGAATTATGTACATGAATATAATTTCTTTCACCAAATTTATCCTCACTCATCCCCTTCAACTTCTCTGACACCCCACCACCACATCCCTCTCCCAAGATCATGTGCTTTTTAAAAAAACCTCACTGGGTTCAATTCAGGTTCTCAATATGTGCAGCGGTGTAAGACCATCCACTGACACATCAGGAACTTCATACACAGTGAAAATTCTCCCTCTCTCCTCTCTTTCTCCCAGCATCCACCAGTTGCCAATAGCACCTCAGCTAGGAGTAGGACTTCATGAGCCTCTCCCTGGTCTGTGTTGGGATTTTGGTTGGCTTCATCTTGTACATGTCTGTACATACAGCACAGCCACTATGAGTTCATGAATATTTTATTAATCATTCCCAGTGATTTTTATATAACTGATCAATCTGGTATCTAACTACCTAAGCTTAAGAACTAGTTATGCCAAGAATGCTTATATCTGTGCTGTGATTTTCATGTGAAGGGTATGTATGTTGATAGTAAGCATGATAGAGAACAGAGTAGAAACACCACACACACACATAAATAGGCACATGCCTGTACACACATGGGAACCCTATCACAAGTGATACGACATCACATACTTCCTGGAGACTTTGCCAACAAGAAAGCTATGACTAGAAGCAAGGCCTCAAACTTGGGCCAGAATATCAACCTAAATAAAGCTCTTCTTTAGGAGGTCATATGCCCCACATATTTTGCTATGGTAATATAAAAATAAACCAACACAAGTTTCTCCTAAAATTTGTGACTCATTTGGAAATTAAGCAGAGCATAAGGAGATATGATTATGTGTCAAGATGAGAAGGGGTGGACTTATGATGGCTATTTTTGGTTATCAACTTGACTACATCTAGAATTAACTAAAACCTAAGCATCTGGGTACATCTGTGAGGGATTTTTTTTTCTTAATTAAATCATTTGAAATGGAAAGGCCCACTTTTAATCTGGATCTTTTGAGGTGGGAAGATATACCTTTAATCCAGATCTTTTCAGTTATGAATATCTACCCTCAATCTGGGCCACATCTTCTGCTGGCAGCCAATATAAAGGACATGGAAAAAAGGGAGATTGCCCTCCTTGCCTGATTGTTCTTGCTTCCACTGGAAAAGCCATTTCTTCACTAGCATATGTATATGACATATGCTAAAGACCAACTGGAACATCTGGCCTCATGGACTGAACAACTATTAGATTCTCGGACCTTATATTGGTAGACAACCACTGTTAGGCTAGTTGAGACCAAGCCTGTGAGTCAATCTAATAAATCCCCTCTATATCTATATCTAGATTTAGTTATAAATATAAGTATAAACATATCTATAAATAAATATAGATAGAAATATATATATGGATATAGATGATAGATATAGCTATGGAGACAGAAGATAGATAGATAGATAGATAGATAGATAGATAGATAGATAGATAGATAGATAGATAGATTCATTCATTCTATATGCTCTTTTCCTTTTGAAAAACCTGACTAATACAGATTTTTTTTGTATCAGGAGTGGGGTTTGAACCCACACAGATATATGTCCATTGGATTTTGGAGTTCTTTCATTTATTAGGATAATACCATGGAAAACAATACAAATTCATAAACTAGAAAAGAATGAGTTTAAACCCTTACTCTATATTTTCTACTGATATTATTTAAAATATAGATTACCCTCCCAGAGCCTCACTCTCCTTGTCTATAAAATACAGAAAAAATTAATACCCTATACAAAAGTCTTCAAATCTTTTTTTCACATAATAAATCCCCAGTAAGTATTTATGGGCTTAGTAGAAAAGTGTCTCCCCTATTGTGAGCTTGATGAATAAGGACTTAACTGTAAGTATTCTTTCTTACCACCAACCCCAGCTCATGGATTACATAAGGAAAGTGAGTTTACCTAAGCCAAAAAGACAGATGCAAAGGTAAGAAATGTGAGATACCAGAAGATATCAAAAGTCAGAAAAAGACAGGGGACTCCCCAAAGGGGGAGGGAGGGAAACCCTTATCTAAAATACATCAAAACCCCTTGATTCCTTAGGTTTCCATGTTAGAGTAAAGAGGTATGAAAATATCATAGATCTTTGTACAATTTATTGGGCGCTCCTAATCATTAAATTTGAATTTAGAAATATTTATATTTGCTGAAACCAAGAGCCTTGGCACATAGGGAGAAAGAAAAGAGCAGGGAATGGGGGTCTAATCCATCATCGGGGAGCTGTCACACTGACACCTAGGAGAATTGGAAAGTTACAAAGTACTAGCACCAAGAAGCATCAATCACCCAGCGATGGTAAATAAATTAATCAAAAATCATTGGGTACCAAAAGGTCTGAGGGAAAGAATAAAAGGCAGAAGAGAAAAATGATCAGGAGCAGCAGGCAAACAAAATAACAGTGCCTGAGCCTGTTAAAGCTGAATCCATGTGCCCTGTCAGATTGCCAGCCACCTTGCCATTGGGACCTCTAAGCGGGTTACCAAGCACAGCTGGGTTTTAAATGACTTATATGTACAAGGTTCACACCTGTGACCCTTTCTACATTATATGGGAGTTCCAGGCAACATCAGCTCCCGACCTCTGCTAAAGGAAAAGGCGTTATTCCTGGCCTACAGTCCAACAGCAGCTCCCGACCTCTGCTAAAGGAAAAGGCGTTATTCCTGGCCTACAGTCCAACAGCAGCTCCCGACCTCTGCTAAAGGAAAAGGCGTTATTCCTGGCCTACAGTCCAACAGCAGCTCCCGACCTCGGCTAAAGGAAAAGGCGTTATTCCTGGCCTACGGTCCAACTTGAATACTGCTTTGCTCAGGCTTTCAGGTTTGTGTGTTTGAGCTAAATTCCCCAACTCCCAAGGCCTTTGTGGAATACTTGACTCTTTCTTTTATGAGAGCAAGGATCCTTGCTGACCCAGAATTATGCTGAACTGGGCTTACCTTATCCTCTCAAAACTGCCTCTAATTCCTCAATTAGTTAGCTGTCCTCTTTGAGGGAAAAGATAAAGTTATCATAAAGATAATTAGCCAATTATCAACTTTCCCACTCTTCCCATTCAGAATACATACTTGTTTCTCTAGGACTTAGTTAAAAGAACTATATACTTGAATATTGAATGGATTCACACAGGTCATGAAATACTCCAGTAGAATTTAACATGTAATCAAGCTTAAGACCCTCCTTTAAAAGATATAGTTTTGTGCATTATATATCACACATATCCTTTATAATTCACCAATAAACGATGGTTTGGCTATTCACGTAACATCCACAGGGATGATATAGAAATGAGAAGCGCTAACTCTCTGTGTTTTGAGAATTCAAATACTGTAAGAGAATCAAAAATTTTAACAACCTGCCTGCAATATATACCCATTGGTGCAGTAGTGGTACAAACAATAGAGGAGTAACCCACCACTTTTTGTTGAACTTAAGACCCACTCCATGAGATGAAAACCATATTTGACACTGTTAATGAGATCGAGAATCTGAGATTAGATCAGTGATGAGCCCAGAGAACAACACCCTACTATTATTCTGCTAAATGAACATCACAATAAAACATCTTCTAATGACACATAGCTATACCCAAGTGCATCACTTGACCTCCATCAGAGCAGCCTTTTCCTTACAGTAAATAATAATTAACATAGAGAGCTACAACTGGTCAAGATACAAAGTGAGTGATGCTAGAGTGCTCAGCCCTAAATGGGATGTCTCTATCAAACCCCTCTGCTCAAGCCACATGTATCTATACAGAAGAGGAGACAGAGAGATTGTAAGAGCCAGAGGTGGTGAATGACTTCAAGGAAGCCGAACTTTCCAGACACAACAGGGCAGGTGCACATATAGACTACCAGAGATTTGAAATCATTCATAAGACTTGCATAAACTCAAGCCAGACAAAAATCACAGCATGGAGGAAGGTAAGTGGTCACAAATATCAACCCCTAGCCAAGAAGCTATTCATAATTGATAGCTGATAGATGAGATAGACATCATTTTTTTTCTGATGGAGTGACACACAATATATCAATGATACTCCAATGCCAATATAAATCAGACTCCGTGTTTTTGTGTGTATGGGGGGGGTTCGTGTATTTAGTTTGGTTTTGGATATTTTCTAAGATAAAGAAAGAATGCAAATGAGTAGAGAATGGAGGAGAGAGAGTGTCTGGAGGATGGGAAAGTATATAATAAAACCATACCGTATGAAAATCTCAAAGAATAAATAAAAAGAAAAGGAACCCTTCCTTCTTTATTTTTCTGAGTATTTTGCCCCATCAATGCAAACATACCAAACACACCTAATGAGAATCTCCATTCTGTGGCTCGGGATGAAGGTAAGGGGCAGAAAGATGAAGGAAAAGTCTGACAAGGAATTCTTATAGGGACAAGGGTAGGGGCAATCTGGCATCAATTCTCTTAGAATATGACAAAAGTCCAAAGCTGAACGTTTTCCTCATAGGGTGTTTATGGGAACCTTAATCCTACACCCCTTCATAAGAGCGAGAGACAGAGACAGACGGAAAAACAGACAACACACAGAGATAGATAGATTGATAGATAGACAGACAGACAGACAAACAGATCTTCTATAATAAACATATATGCTTGGCCTGGTCCCACCCATAGGCCATTTCTACAGCAGTTCTGGATGCAGAGAGCAGAGGAAGATGGAGGAACGAAGAAGGGAGGGAGAGAAGGGGAGAGGAGAATAGAGGAGGGGAGAGAAGAAACAGAGGAGCAAGATCTTTCTTTGCAGCATCCATCCAAGTTGACCCTTGGAGTCCATTCCCTGGGTTCACCAAAGGTGAACACAAACAAAGCTTCCTATTGTCCTCTTGGTCACTGGAAGAAACCTCCGCATCCCTTCCTATCTCCAGTATGGAGGGAAAGTTGACCAAATTTAAATGCCATCATTGATCATTACTTCCCCTTTTCTACCTTTCTCCTTTTATACACTGAAGATCGGTGGTGTGTTAATCCTTGTAGAATTATTTGAGGTTTGAGATCACCTCCTTTCAATTTCTTTGTAGATAGACTGGTAAGTCACTTTAACACACAAGGGCCATTGGCACATATTTTCCTCATATTTGGGTATCTACTAAAATTCCAAGCAACCAAATAACATGTTATTTGATAACCTAGTATAGACTACAAATCACCAATGGACAGGGGTGCTAGAGCACCAAGATATAACACAATGTTACCCCACCATTTTATGCACTTGAAGGCTGAGACTCACTTCCCCAACCTGTACTCCTTGAGTGCCTTATTGGAGTTTAGTAAAAGACTGAACAATACTTGAAAGAAAACAGCTCTTTCTAGCTGCTGAGGCGACATCTCTCTTTATAAGACCCATATAGGCTTTCTTCACCCAGAAGAAATAGCCATTAGGCAACATGGATATTCCAGCCTAGGAAGGAATTAACCCGGGGAGATTCAGCTTGGCTGTGAGAATAAATAAATTGAAATATCATTGGAGTAAAAGAGCACAAGATTACTGCTTTTCCATTCTTAGCTTGGAGTGCCATAAATAAATACTGCAAATGACATCTACTTTTCACAGTTTAGAGGATAGAAATCCCAGACCTCGGCACACTGGACTTTTGTTCTGCTGAGACCTCTCTTCCTGGCTTGAGGGAGAGAAAGATGCCGTCTCAATAGTCTCACCATGTCATTCCTCAAAGCATGGTGGGGGGATCACAAGAACACTCTGGTGCCTCCTTTTGTATTAGTGTGTGCATACAATGCACATATATGAACATCAACGTCAGGAGTCTTCCACCTCACTTTTTGAGACAGGGTCTCTCGCTGAACCCAGAATTACACTGGTTGGCCAGTGAGCCCCAGGGAGACAGGAGCCACTGTCTCCATCTCTCCACAATG